>OX345639.1:4435943-4638443 GCA_947044365.1 Petrosia ficiformis
TTTCAGACCTATTTGGAAAGTTCAGTTGTAAAAGGGAAAATCATGTTCCACTAGTTGTTTCGATGACATCACTTAACAGTGGACACAAGTTCAGTTCGGAACCATTTTTGGTTTCAGTGAGATATCATAAATCATGTTATATATATTGTACTACTATATATTTATACATACACTGTAAATATCTCAATACATGAAAACATTAAGTATTGTAATATACTATTATACATACATGCCTATATCATCTATGAAAATGTAATTATGTATTGAGGTACATTACAATTCATATACGTACATACTACATATATATACATACATACATACATACATACATACATACATACATACATACATACGTACGTACGTACGTATGTACATACATACATACATACATACATACATATATACATACATACATACATACATACATACATACATACATACGTACATACATACATACATACATACATATATACCTACATACACTATGTCATCTATGGAATATCTCTATTATCATATATTGAGACACATTGTACTACTATAATTCATATATATACATGTACATAGTTTATTTCATCTATGGAATCACTACATATATGTATTATAATTGTGAGGCGAGGATATCCTTACTATCAATAATGAATATAAATTAACACAATTAAAAAATACAGTGATTTCATACAAAAATACATACAAATATGGTGATAATAACATTTAATATACACATTACACTTGTATGTACATATACCCAGTATATATGATCACTACATGTGAAATCATTACCTCGAGTTCAGCAGTAAGAGCTCTGATGTGCATTTCTTCATATTGCTCCCTGTATTGTTCTAACTGCAAATATTTATAATAATGATTATATACATGTATATTATATAGTATGCTAATACATCCTATATACAAAATATAGGACCTGAGTTTTGTGTCCGAGGATGTGATATAGCCTGAGACTGCGAGGGCTATATCACATCCGAGGACACAAAACGAGGGTCCTATATTCAGTATATAGGACCTATTAGCATACTATATACAATATATTGTATGGTGACATCTCCTGCATAGTGTGCAAATGGAAGGTCTATATACAATATATATATATATATATATAGTATGATGGTGACATCATCCCTTTGATGTAGTGAGGTCTATATTGTATATAGACCTAAGAGGAGGTCTATTTAATATAGACCTGTCTGACCACTCTGTGTACACTATGCAGGAGATGTCCCCATCATACAATATAGTATGCTAATAGGTCTTATATACAAAATATAGGACCCTCGTTTTGTGTCCTTGAACGCGATATAGCCCTCGCAGTCTCAGGCTATATCACATCCTTGGACACAAAACTCAGGTCCTATATTTTGTATATAGGACCTGTTAGCATACTATATAATATACACACACACACACACACACATATATATATATTTAGAGAGAGAGAGAGAGAGAGAGAATATATCATCTATGTGTGTGTATATAATAACTTCTGCGTAATATTAGCAATAATTATTATAAGGATTGACCAATCCCATTGAGTTTGCTCACCTTCCTGGTGACTTCTTCTCTCACATATTTTACCTTTGCTGTTGTCTCCAGTAGACTTTCCTGGTCTGTGTACGCCATCTAAGTATCAGTGAACGGACTAACTGAGTTAGTTTACTTTAGAATTTAGTATAAATAAAGCACACACACATATATATATATATATAATCTAAAAAGGAAGCTCTTGTGATATAAATATACACATATACTGCTTCTTATATAAACGACAATTCTTGTGTTGCTAAGTTTGCTTACTTAATAAGGAGTGAAACCTACATGAGTAATTATACTACAGTCACAGTACAGTGACTACACACTATGTCAGTATGTACTATGGAATGATGTATGTATGTAACAGGGCGTGTGTTAGTTTAGTGAGGAAAAGTAAACAGTTTGTGTTTGTCTTTCAATGTAAACTGGAAGATGTAATACATATTGTATGTACGTATGAACATAAGCATATATACAAACTACTGATGTATTGACTGAAATTGAGAAACAATCTTTAAAACTAGCAAAACTGAAAACTGATATAATATATAACTGTTTCATTTTGAAACATTCCCCACCCCCTCCACACACACACACACACACACACAGTTGCTGTTTACAAAGAGTATAACAGTAATATGCATGTACATACACACACAACGAGCATTATATGTTGTTCTTTACAATTATTATGTAGCAATGTATTTTGGAGACAAAAGTTTGACTTGTTTCAAAAGTATAAGTCATGACATCATCAGTAGACTACAGGTGGCTCATATTAATACTTGTTCAGTAAGTAGCGATAAATAATCAGAAACTATTATAGAATCTGTACAGGAAGTATTAATTATGATGTAATGTGATACCTGTCAATTGCCATAGTAAATATTATTATGTAATTATATATAATTATTATAGCCATAACACACACATACACACATAATATATATATATATATTATATATATATATATATATATACAGTGGAACCTCCGAATAATGAAACTTTTGGGACAGCCAAATTTTTTCATTATTAAGAGCTTTTTATTAAAGAGAGGTTTTAATATTACTTATCATGAAACAACAAAATTATTGATGGTTTTATATACGAGTGTTTCGTTAAAGGGAGGTTGCATTATCATCATTTAAATAGGAAAACAAGTCGGTACATTGCAATATTTTCAATATGCAGAGGTTTTTGTTAAAGAGAAGTTTCGTTATTAGAGGTTCCACTGTATATATATACACGTATATTATATGTGTGTATGTGTGTGTTATGAGTTTGTGGGCTATAATTATTATAATTACATAATATTTACTATGACAGAGTGGTGGTTATATATATATATAATATTATGCACACATACCTATGTATGCATATGTATTAACACACACACACACACACTCATTTTTTTGTAGGATTTTCTCTCTCATTCCTCACTGGAGATAATGGAAATTTTGAGTTTTAGTTATTCGCAATTTTTGACATTGAGAGAGCAAATTGATATTTTTATTGCACCAGATCCTCAAAATGTATGATAGGTTATGAGTACAGTCCTCTTTACTTCTCGTTCTTCCCTACTCTTCACCCAAAGGTCTTGTCATTATATCTCTCCCCAAAGAAACATTTATCTACAAGACTTCACAGACTAGACTCTGCTCTAGCAGGTGGTATACCGGCTGCTTCAATTACAGAGGTTTGTAGATATAATATTATATGTTTCAAAGTTTTGTTAAAATGTATATATATTATTGTATAGATACTGACATACTAGTACATAGATCATACGCACTATATTACTGTACACAGACAGGAATCTGATTCAGGAACCTTTTGATATCTAGATCTAGTCTGATTTCTGAGTTCTCAATTTTCCTTTGTTTCTCTCGCCTTAAGCAATCGACCTTATGTCTAATAATATAATTATTATTGTACAGAGAGATTATGTACTATAGTATTATAATACAGTAGTCCATTTTACATTCGGCAATTTCAGATATCTGCTCCACCAGGATGTGGTAAGACCCAGATTTGCATCATGTTAAGTGCTCTCTGTTCTATGCCAGTGGATTGTGGAGGTCAAGGGTTAAAGGTCATTTATATTGATACCGAGGGAGCATTTTCAGCACACAGGTGCAATAATGAACAATTCCTCCATCCTTCCTCCTCACTCCATTTTGTTTCACTTATGCAGGTTAATAGAAATTGCCAAGTCACAAGATCCTGCCTATTACTCATCAATCAAAAGAACAAATGATTTAGCTAGTCAAGTACTTGTGTATAAAGATTTGACTTGTCTTTCCCTAAATAAAAGGTAATCATCGATGCCTCTACCTAGTACCTACATTACCTAGTCAATCAGCTAGCAGCTGGCTATTCAAACAATTGGTCAGCTGCTAGCTTGAGGACTACATGTAGTTATAACAAATTTAAACAAATCTATTTCAAAATAGACTGCAATCATTAGATGAACTAATAGCCTCTTACAATATTGGTTTAGTGATAGTAGACTCCATAGCTAGTTTGATAAGGAAAGAATATGATGTAAGAACAACTAGAGGAGCTGCTGATAGGAGTTCTATGTTAGTTTGGCAAGCTAGTCTTCTCAAGTGAGATGTATGTATGTATATATGTATGTAAGTATGTAACTATGTATGTATGTATGTATGTATGTATGTATGTATGTATGTATGTATGTAACTATGTAAGTATGTATATATGTATGTATGTACGTACGTACATATGTATGTATATATGTATGTATATATATATGTAACTATGTAACTATGTATGTATATATGTACGTAACATATGTACATATGTATGTATGTACGTACGCACATATACACATGTTTGTGTACATATGAGTATATAAATTATAATTATTTCAATATCAGATTTGTTGCTGAAGAGTATAATATTCCGGTAAGTTATTGGTGATGATAAATATTATATTTTGATAATCTGTTTAGGTTGTAGTGACCAATCAAATTACAGTAAAACTAGCTCCGTCGGTAGTAAAAAGATCTGATTGGTCAAATAATTACCAAAGTTTGGTTGTTGCATCACTTGGCAATACTTGGTCTCATTGTGTTACTACTAGATTAGTAATGGAGTTTTGGGAAGACAAGAGGAGAAAGGTAATGTATGTATATTAGACATGGGGCAAACACAAATGTATTTGAACTCAGCATATGTTTGCAATGCTGGAAGATAAGCATTCTGGGTAAAGTGCTAGTCAAGGCTTCAAAACAGTTTTAGTAATTAACACATTCTTTGAACTATATATATATATATATCAGGCTGATACTAAAGAATGTGTTAATTTCCGTGTCTGCTTTCAGCATGGTGTGTTAGCCAGAATGATACCAAATGAAAACATAATGTTTATAAAATGTTAGATATGGATTATGCTCAAGTACTTTCTAAAGTGTTTTGCTCCGTGTCTAGTGTATGTATGTAGTGTTCAATAACCTCATCTCAGATAATAATTATTATAATAGAGTTAAATTATTAAATAGTAGAAGTTGTAATTTAACCATCACTCTGGGCAGAACACTCACTGTGTGTATATATATATATATATATATATATATATAATATTATATATATATATATATATATTCTATCTTTCCTCAGCTAAGTATAGCAAAGAGTCCTTTATCAGCTAATGATAGTATGATTATAAAATTAGAAGAGAAAGGTTTAGTAATGGACTGGACAGCTACTGGTAAGCAAATAACATTATGTCTTGTGGTTCAGATATTAATAATTCCACTTTAGTAGTAATTGTAGTAACTATGGGATTCCATTTGCAGGTGAACTATCATCTGGTATTGAGGGAGATCCAACATTTCATTCATTAACTGTTCAATCAGACATATAATGATATGTAATTTATAAAAATCAAAATATATACTTCACTGTTAGATAACGCATATCATCACTTGATGTACTCTACTGTGTGTCATCATGTATCACCAATCTCTGATCAGTATTTAATCTTCTCTCGAGATCAATATATTTCTGAGGTGCTGTAGTCTTGTGTCTATATAGAAACAGAACTTATAACAAGATCACATTTAAATTTTCTATTAATAACCTGTTCAGTCTCTGTTCTAAGATATGTATTCTAAACATGGCATCTGAACAGTAACTGACATATTCTGTTTCCTCCTCACGAGTTATACTGGACTGTTTTTGTTTGTACCATGTTTGTTTCTTCTGTAACTCTTCTGTTTCCTGACATCGATGGAGGAATGGGATGGACAAATGAGCAGATAAATGGATTGATGGGTGAATGAATCAGTGGATGGATTGAGGATAAATAGATGGACGGAATGATGCATGAATGAATTTATTCAATGGAACAATGAACGCGGAACAAAGCTGAAAGAAAAAAGTGAAAAAATGCTGGTAGCCACTGGGAATTGAACTCAAGGCCACTGACTTAAGCCACCACTGCTTTCACCACTGAGCTATGACAACCATATAATCATCAGCACTTCACAATCCTCTATATACTGCATGAGTGGTGCTGAATGCTTCAGTCACACACTAGCTCTGGTGAGAGCACTGGTGGCTGAAGTCAGTGGCCCTGGGTTCAATTCCCAGTGACTACAAGCATGTTTTCACTTTCTTCTTTCAGCCTTATTCTTAGCATTTGTCTTCAATGTGAGGCAAGATCAGCAACGCATGGAACAGTGGATGAGAGATGGATGGATTGATAATCATGGATGCCTGTAATTATATTCAAACCTTTTCAAAGTGTGATTGAATAATATTTGCCATTTCTACCAGACGTGTTCTCAAGTCTTGTAGACAAATCTCTTTTACTTGTTTCTTTTCTTTCTTTTTGAGGACAAGTGGATCACCAAAACGTGCAAGAAATGGAGCTAAATAATCTTTCTCTTTTTCACGACGAATTCTCTCCTCTTCAGCTTGTTTACGTTCCTTCAAATAGAATGAAAGATTGTGAATAGATGGATGGATGGGTTGATGGATGGGTGGATGGGTGGATGGATGGGTTGATGGATGGGTAGATGGGTGGATGGATGGGTTGATGGATGGGTGGATGGGTGGATGGATGGGTTGATGGATGGGTAGATGGGTGGATGGATGGGTTGATGGATGGGTGGATGGGTGGATGGATGGGTTGATGGATGGGTTGATGGATGGGTAGATGGGTGGATGGATTGATGGATGGATGCATAGATGGCAAGATATACAAACAGTTAAAAGAACATCAGACCAGTTCTTGTCTGTGTAGACGAGCAGTTTCATTTCGCTGCACATCATATACAGATATATTCAGTACAGTATTCATTTCTTCTTGCAGTCTAGTTGACAGAATCTTCTCAATCTAAAGAGATATATAACTTGATTTCTTATGTATACAATAATATATAAATAACCACTGACCTCTTTCTCTGATGATCTGATCATAGCTATACTATTTTCTTGATCTGATAATAAACTTTCGACACACTCAAATAAAACTCTCTGTTTTGGTTCTTTGGAATATGAATCAACCTATAACATGGATAGATAGATGAACACATGGATAGGTAGATGAACACATGGATAGATAGATGAACACATGGATAGATAGATGCACATATGGATAGATAGATGAACACGTAGATAGATAGATGAACATACACATGGATAGATAGATGAACAAATGGATAGATAGATGAATTTCTAACCTGATAAGCACTTGTCATGTCTGGATTCATCGTCAATGGTTGAGTCTGCTCGCCAGATAGAACAGGGAGAAAAAACTCTCTAGTGGATGCTGTCACACGATTCTCTTCGAGATGATAAGTGAGTTGTATTTTATTTTCATCAAGAAGGAATATACGTTGAGCTATGTCACTGTTAGGAGGGAGTTTAGGATTGTGATGAAACTTTTCAATGATTTTCTAAAGGAGGATGAAATATATTATCATTTTTTCAATATCAAGTGAGGAGTATTACAATAAGTGATAGAATGAACATGTTAATTACAATATTTATGAATCAATGATAACATGGTTTATATAATTATATTTATTTTATACAGTAGTACCTGTAATTTTCAGTTCATTAGCTTTTAGCTATTTTTATCATGTTTATTTTTGCCACATGCATTCATGAACAATAGTATTGTTTTATGATTGTATAATTATATGTAATTTTATTGTATATATTATAATAGAATTTGTATTTTGTCTCAATCGATTATTTGTTACTATAAGAAATATGTCTTCAGTTCTATCTGCCTTCATATAAATAGCCTCAACTACTTCATTATCAGTTACATGTACCACAAGACTTGGTACACTATTGACAATACCTGTATATAACAGGTACACATGGTACACTATTAACAATACCTGTATATAACAGGTACACATGGTACACTATTAACAATACCTGTATATAACAGGTACACATGGTACACTATTAACAATACCTGTATATAACAGGTACACATGGTACACTATTAACAATACCTGTATATAACAGGTACACATGGTACACTATTAACAATACCTGTATATAACAGGTACACATGGTACACTATTAACAATACCTGTATATAACAGGTACACATGGTACACTATTAACAATACCTGTATATAACAGGTACACATGGTACACTATTAACAATACCTGTATATAGCAGGTACACATGGTACACTATTAACAATACCTGTATATAACAGGTACACATGGTACACTATTAACAATACCTGTATATGTTTCGCTCTCTCTTTCTCTGCAGGTTCAAATCTCTTAACTGGTTTTCCATATAATACTTCTCTATAATAAAGTCTATCTGGTCGACCTTCAAAATGTTTCGTCATTTGTATAGAAGAAATGTCTCTCTTTGCTAATCCATCAACACGAGCACTGTGTACATGTATGTACGATTATGATACATCAACAAGTACATGTATGTGATAATATATAATTATATAATTATATATAATTAGACCACCTCTAGCCTTAATATAGAGGTGGCTGTATGTATGGTGTTTGAGGAGATGTGTCCTCAGTGTATTTAGGATCTGATTTTTATACAGACAGAGATGACCTCACAATATCATAAATATATAATGTGTTTTCTTTACTTTGAGTAAAAGGACATTGAGTGACAGTCTGCTTTGAAACCCTTTGTTCCATAATGTGTGTGATCTATATAATAAAAAAATACTTTGAATTCTAATGAACATAAACTTCTATGTGTATGTACTTATGTAGGAGGTACCTTTGAGTGACCCATCTCTCCCTCGTCCAAAACACTCGACAATCTGCCTACTCTTTGTGTTAGTTTCACGAGAGAGAAGACAATCTTCTCTATGAACAAACTCCTCTTTTATCTGAACTTTATCTGTTCCTGTAGCATTATGTGTATGTATGTATGTATGTATGTATGTATGTATGTATGTATGTATGTATGTATGTGTGTGTGTGTATGCGTATGTGTGTGTGTGTGTGTGTGCCTGTGTCTGTATGTATGTGTGTATGTGTGTCTGTATGTACATGTATGTATGTGTGTGTGTGTATATATGAATTTGTGCTAACGTCCAGTGTCTTGAAATACTGTCAATCTCATTACTAGACCATCTTGATTTAGATATGGTGCAAATTTCTCAATCATACTCCTATAATACAGCACTGTCTTACATCCTTTAGGACATCGAGTTTCAAAATCTGTTCAATTCATACATACATCATATGTACAATACTTGATATATGTATGTATATACCTCTTTCAGATATAGTGATAGGCTCAACCCATGATGGTGGTAACTCAAAATGATCCTTGATATCTTCTTCCTTCTCATCCTTGAGGGAGAAAGAAAGAAATGGTAACAGATGGAGAGATAGACAAACACAGATTGATTGATGGTATTGATTGACTATTCTTCTAACCTCATCTTCTTCCTCTATAGCCATTTCTTCTCCAGGTACGACTAAAAGTGGTTTCTCAACATTAGGAAAGAAAAATTCCCATTTTGTAGCATCTCCAAGATCATATACCAGTGTGCTAACACCTTGTGAACAGTCCTGCATGTTCACCCAAAAGTTTCGATGATTCCAAAGAGTTTCAATTCCAAGATATTGATCAAAGTCGAGAGGATTTGTTTCTCCTGTTGTAGGCTCTATGAAGAAACTTTGACCAATTTCTCTTTTACCAGCTAATACTAAAACCCAACAATGATATCGTAATCCATGGTATTTGTCAGGAGGTGGTTTCTCTAGTTCCTGTTATTAACAAGTAATCAATATTATAACATGTCTATATACTTACAGCAAGTCTAGCTTCTTCCTCTTCTCTCTTCTTCTTTCCTTCTGAAGCTATTTTATCCTTTTCTTTCTGTTCTTGTCTTTTCAAGAACTTACTCGTTAAATCTTTTGCTGGACGAACAGAATATTTGGGTTTCTTGCAACTTGCTTCTTTTTGCAGTTCCTATATGAAATATATGTAAATTAAAATGGGATGTTCCTGAAAAATCAATATTGTAGAATTGACACTCATCATTAACTAACTGTATTGAAGCACAAACAAGATATTAGGATTGTACCTTAACAGGTGAACTACATCCATATAACCAGATATACTGATGATAGAGAATTTGGTCAGGATTAACCATCTATAGGAGCAATGAAGTCCATAAAAAAACAGACACTCTCTTTCCAGGAAACAATATGACTGTAGCTGAACCCGAATCACTGACCATTTGATCAGGAGGCTGAAGCTCTAACCAGTCTGCCACACTGCCTTCTTAAAAAAACACCTCAAACAAGTCCCTTCAAACTGGGTACTCTTTTTTTTTAAAAGAAGGCAGTGTGACGTAGTGGTTAGAGCTTGAGCCTCCTGATCGAATGGTCAGTGATTCGGGTTCAGCTACAGTTATATTGTTTCCTGGAAAGAGAGTGTCTGTTTTACTGTGGACTTCATTGCAGATATACTGATGTAGTGTGTAGTAGTAGTTCAGTGAAGGTATGATCCTGACCTCATTCATATCCAACGATATCACTAAACAACATTCTTTCATTTTTATGAAAAGGCTTTATTACTACATCTAAATGAAGCCAAGCCCTAACTTCATTTCTCAAGATTCCTTACATTTTCTTTCGGTTGTAATAATGGACACTTCTTTCTTGATTGGTCCAGTAGAGCAACCTCTCTTGTTGCATAACCACACACACAATAGGCATCATATCCTCCACCAAGAAGAAGAGATGTTAGTAACACTGAATAATCAAATGAATTTCCTTTTTGCTCTTTTAACACTGATGTTGAAGAATGTAAGTTATCTGGCTATGGGGGAAAAAAAACAGGATATGTACATGTAGTTACACACACACACTATCGTGTCTTACTAGTTCGTTTGGAACTTTCAAACTCTCATAGTTGAGATAGTCAGCCACAAAAGATGCACATCCATCATAATTGTATAACTCCTTATAAGGAAGTTGAGTGGGTCTTAGTGTCGAACAGATGAATTTCTAGAGAATCAAAATGATCAATAATTGGATGTACCAATGGATGTACTAATGGATGTACTAATGGATGTACTAATGGATGTATTAATGGATGTACTAATGCATGTACTAATGGATGTACTAATGGATGTATTAGTGGATGTACTAATGGATGTACTAATGGATGTATTAATGGATGCATGTACTCATGGATGTACTAATGGATGTACTAATGGATGTATTAATGAATGTACTAATGCATGTACTAATGGATGTACTAATGGATGTACTAATGCATGTACTAATGGATGTACTAATGCTGTGTTAAATGGATGCATTGCAAATTGTACTGAATTGATGTTTATAATTAATAGCATACCATACCTCTATTCCACATTCATTATGTGGTGTTAGAAAGAGTGGTTTCCTGTCTCCATAGAGCTGTCTGAATTGACGCTGAAAGTTCTTTGCAAAACTCAACAACAATTTCTCTTTTTTATTATTACGTTTATAACTTTCAGGAACAACATTTTGTAGATCTCTGAAATAAAGCTATAGAAATGATATATATATACGTCTGTGTGTCTCACTTTGTTTCTTCAGTAGTAGCTTCTGACACTTTTACTGTAATTCCAGCTAAAGTTTGTTCTAACTCTTCCATGGTGTTATTTGGTTACTATGGTAGTACATTGTAGTCAGGGTGCGGCTGAAGGTGGGGCTTGGTGGTGTGGCTGCATTTCGCAAGAATGTCTTATCCTTATCCTACAGCCCCTCATTTGATAGGAGACAGTCCGCCTGATTATGGAACAAGTGTTGCTCCAGCTTTGGATACGAATCCTCCACCCTATAATCCTTCTATGTGGTCTAGAGCTGGAGGAACTTTGAGACAAGCAGGTGAGGTGATTAGAGTCATAGAAAGCATGTATATACATTATGTGTCTATCAGTGACATCAGTTGAAGAGTTTTTCCTCAGTCAAGAGTATGTTCCTGAACAACATCGTACAGGGACTTTGCCTCATAGGACTCAGGTAAGCAAGCTTATGCTGATTTTTAAATTTTAATGTATGTAAGTTATCTTTGCAGTCCTATGTCCCAGTTCCCCAAGAGGATCCTGACCCACCTCAGAGAAGGAGAGGAAGAGATAGAGTTAGAAGAGGAGCTAGAGGGTTTGCAAATACAATGACACTCAGAGGAACAAGACAACAGAGAAGGTCTGTGTGTTGCAATGTAGCATTGTCCATCAGGAGTTTATGACAAACCCACAAAGGAGCATCTAATAGACCTTGTGCAGTTGACGTCAGAAGGTTGAATTTTCTGGATATTTACTGTATTATGAGTGGCAATAGAATGGTTGTTTCTATTGCATTCTCCAGAAAAAGAGCACTTGTAATCACGTGCAGACAATATGTTTTTTGATTCCAATTGGGAACTACCAGACTGTTGAGATTCATCGACTTTCTGCTTGCAGTAGAGAGAATGCAGCAAGTAATGGACGCTACTACACTGTATTGTATAGTATCTTGCCACTTAAAATGGTGAATTTACCATGTTGGATGACGTCACGGCACAAGGTCTATTACAATAGTTCCAGACTTAGTGCCGGACTAATTTATGCCTAGATAATTATAAGACATTTAAAATAGATCATGTCCACATGATCTAATACCAGGTTTCTGAATTAAATTTAACAACATGTGTGTATATGATTGGATGCTCCTTAAGGGTTTACTGCTCATCAGCTCCAGTTATGTTATGATGCTATGAAGTTAATTGTTTAAACATTAAAGTTAAAAATGTACATTCCATGTATACATTTAGACGCATATATCATCGAGATCACTCTCCAAGTCGTCAAGAAGTGATGGACTCATTACCAACATTTTGGCCTATATGTACTATTCTCATAACATTAGTCCAAATCGTTCTATTCATAGCAGTTTGTGCTACCTATGGTCTTGCACCAATTGCTATCTCTGCCAAAACAGAGCGATCAGGATGTCTACGTGACTTTGCAGATACAACATGTCACTTTGAGTCAAAACAAGTTGCTCCTAATTTCTTCATAGGTCCTTCTAGTGAGACTTTGATACATGTTGGTGCTCAATATACTCCTGTGAGTTTATTGTAATTACCTACTTATATATCATATTACATCATATAGTATTGTGCTTGCTGTATTCAATATCATTCTCATTGTATGTGTTTATGTATGTATTATGTATATGTGAAGATGAATGCGTGTCTGTATTCATACATACAAAGTGAGATTTGTTCATGTACATCATAATTAGTAACAATTCTATTCATTTAATTATTTGCAAAACATTTGTATAACTGTTCAGTTGATACATGCACTTTGGTAACCATAGTGACAATGTTTTTGGTAGTATTATTATTGTATTGGTAATGTTGTTATACTACTATATACAGTGTATGAGAGATAATGTCGAGTTTCTTGTATTGGCTGCTAAAGAAAGGAATCAAGAATTGAATCTTCGCTGTTGCCATGCCAACACATGTGGTTTTAATACCTGTGGAATGATACCACTGGATAAGTAAGAAGTGTAAGTGTCATTCATTTGTGTGATTATATAAATCTGTGGTTGCAGCTGTTTGGACGATTATGGTGACTGTACTGATATTCTTGGTGGAGCTAGTGTTTGTAGGAATGAGTCTGTGTCTCCAAACCAGTGTGGGAATGTGACTCTTCATCCATGCTGTATAGGGTTAGTAGGTGGATGTATCATCACAACAAAAGAGAACTGCTCTTTTCAGAATGGACACTATCATCCTGATCAGGTAGGTATACCTGCATGTAGACAGATAGACAAAAGCAAGACAAAGAGATACAGTAATATTTTAATCCTCTCAGGCCGTGTGTAGTGATATTGGTGCAAGCTGCTTTGATGATATCTGCTCTTTTGAATGGAGTACTGGACTAAACAGTCATCAAACGTTTCGGTTCTTCTCTGCTATGTTCCTACACAGAGGGGTAATTGATCTACTAATCCTTATGCTAGTACAGTTGTACGTTGCTTGGAGAATTGAAAGAAAGATTGGGTAAAGAAATTAGAGTACATCAATTGAAACCTATGTAAAAATTGAGGTTGTATGATTTATATATAGAATCTTTATAATATTTTCAGATGGCTGAGAGTAATTATGATATACATAATATCAGGTATTGGAGGCTTTATGCTAAGTGGCATATTCGTTCCAAAGACTGTCTCAGTGAGTATATAAAATGTTGCATAATAACCATTACATATACATTTGTATATATATATAACTACAGTCTAAACACTATATTACTATATATATATATATAGGTGGGAGCATCTGGACCAGTGTTTGGTTTGTTAGGTGTACAACTGGTGGAACTTTTGCAAGGATGGAAATGGGTTAAAAAACCATGTGTGGAATTGACTAAACTCATTGTGTTTGATATTTTATTACTAGGTATATATATATATAATTATTAACACATAAATTAACCATTCAATATCCTCTATAGTCCTTGGGACTCTACCATACATTGATAACTATGCTAATATAGGAGGCTTTATATTTGGAATTCTCTCAGCATTTGTGCTGGTCCCATACATCACAGTAGGGAAATGGGACAGAGCAAAGAAAGTGTGTCTTATCTCAATTGCTCTACCTATTATGGCATTTCTATTCTTAGCTGGATTTGTAGTGTTCTTCAATCTCCAAGATTCAGAGTTTTGTAGCTGGTGTTCCTATATTAATTGCATTCCATTTACTGACACGTTTTGTGATGACTTTATTGGAACTGTAACAAGGCTCACAACTGTTCCTACTACATAGAGAGTCATAATTTATCTTTTTGCTGATCATTGATTCATTGTGTAGTTCTATTGCTTCTGTTATTGTGAAATTTATTAATGTAGATCTTGACTCTTGAACTATTTAATAATTTTATTTTTATTATAATTATATATATATATCTATAATTAAATTCAACAGCCCTTAACCAGCACGTACCTCAGCACACACAAGTCAAGGAGATTCGTAATGGCGTATATTTTTCGAGATGAAAGCCAATACACCAGTTCTATACCATGTCAAGATGCTCTCGTAACACGTCGGTATCCAGACGAACAGTATGAAAATAAAGCCAGTTATGTCACCTACATAGCAGTGTTTCCAACTAGTCATATGTCATGGCGAAGAGCATTCTTTGCTAGGCTGACAGGATCCCCTGTAAACTACAGTGTAATTTTCTACCAAATGGGTGACAAAGTAAGATCAGTGTTTGCTCTCTATGATGGCAGTGATGAGTCAGAGACTAGAAAGGCTTATGAAAAGATCTGTAGTACTCTCAATTTGTTATTGATCGACGGTTCTCTATTTCTAACCAAACCCCTTCTTGAAAGACTAATTGTACCGTCACCTTGTCCTCCTTCAGAATTGACTTACCTGATTGTAGAAATTATGGAGTCTATTCCAGACGCTCACTCAGAGTGGCACAAGATTGTTCAGTCACTTACTCGCTCGGTATGTACAAGAAAAGATAGCTCACTTCATGAGTTAAATATTCTTATTAACAAGGGAGGAAAGCTCGAACATAGCAGTGTTGGTGATTCTCCTGTGCCTTTACCTTCACCTACTCCAAGTCCAACAAAGGGAACTCGTATTAGTAAAAAACACAAGTCTATTAGGAAACGTTTTCAAGGAATGATGAAGCCAGTTGAACTACACAGTGCTGCTAGAACAGATGATTCAGTCAAAATTCATGATCATCTTGTGCGTCAAGCATCTCATTTATTGAGTATAACTGTATTGTCTGATGATGATGAGGAATATTTAACCCCTACAGCAGAACCACGCGGCAGTCTAGACCATTTTACAATTGAAAATAGCTTCAACGAGATAAATGACTTGCATGAAACACCACTAGTGGTGTCTGTTAAACAGGGGTACATTATTAGTAGTTTATATCTACTGTTAGGTGGTGCTAATCCAAATTATCGTCATCCAGCAACTGGTAACACTTCCCTGCACATTGCTGCTAGGCATCGTAATGTAGAGATGATTAAACTTCTTTTTGTCTTTGGTGCTGATCCAACTATTTGTAATAGAAATGGCGAAACACCTATTCAGCTGTTAGATACCAGTTCATGTTTTCAAGGTCACCTAATAATTCAAGAAGTCAGTGACCTTGTAGCAAAATATAAGAAATTGCCATCTCATCCAGTAGAAGTGTCACAAAATGATGGTCAGTTCCTACTAGCTTTAGACGGAGGAGGAACTCGCTGTATCACTCAAATCCAAATGCTACTGGCTATTGAGAAACGTATGAAGGAACTCAATCCCAATTGTTATTCATTTCTTGACCATTTTGATTACATTGGAGCCACTAGTGGTGGCGCTTATAATGCATTGATTATGACGTATGGTGAAGCATCATTAGCCAATACTCGAGCACTCACTTTCAGTGTTATGGCACGACTAGGTAACGGTACACCTAAGGTCAAAACAGAGAAACTGGAAACAATCCTTGTTGATATGTTAGGAGAACATACTGTGATGTCTGACGTTCAACAACCTCGGGTCATTGTCACAGCAACACTGGCAGACCGAAATCCATGTGAACTTCATCTTATGACAAATTATGGTGTTTCCAGAGATGGGCAGTTGGGTCCAACTGAGAGAAAGGTTTGGGAAGCTGCTCGTATCACATCAACTGCACCACTTTATTTCCTACCATTTGAGAAATTTTTAGATGGTGGATTGATGGCAAATAATCCAACATTAGATACAATGGTGGAAATGACTAAACAGGCAAGAATTGAAGGTCATTCGTTGAAATTACGCTGTGTGTTGTCATTGGGATCTGGAGTGACAGAGTCTGTACCAGTAAACAATGTTGATGTGATTAACCCCTCACTTCTTAAGTTCCATCAGATAGGACATAACATATCCAGTCTAAAAAATCTTGTATCTCTCATAATAACACAAGTTACTCAGTCAGATGGACAAGAGACAGAGAGAGCAAGTGCGTGGTGTGAAATGATAGGAGCTTCATACTTTCGTCTTTCTCCCAATCTTATCAGTGAAGTAGCACTTGATGCAACCGATCCACTGGAGATAATGCAACCTTTGTTTGATGCTTATATGTATACGCTAAAGAGAGCAGAAAGTATAGATGAGATAGCTCGAACTCTTTTATCAAATCCAAGATTATATGCCTCATCCACATAAATAAAGATTCCTGTATAGACATTACATTAATACAACATGAACAACTACTATACATAAGTCATATGCACGTCTGATAAGATTGTTAAAATTCACATTTCTTTTCCTGTACAAGTTAATGTATTTCGCACTTTAAAAATTCTTTCATTAATTTTTTTCAAGGGGATACTCGTAACAACCATATAATTATTTATAGCAAACAGCATTAATTATAGTTACATTAATAAACATTCATAAGTAAATACAGTTATTATTATTCATGTCAATTCTCTCTACTTATTTTGCTGTTTTTACTTTGATAACAAACGTTTAGCGATATTGTCTATTTCTTCAGGCCTATCAAGAATGTACATCTGGGTATGAAACAACATGTTCATTATAATATCCATAGATGTAGTAGATGGATCGATATCTTCTACAAGAGGAGGGGAAAAGCGGTAATATGGAGTATCAATACTTTCACACCAAGATCTAGCTTGATGAATTTGACATCCATCAGATTGTGTAACTTGGGATATAAAGAGACGGAATAACGAACCCAAACCCATCATCGTCTCGTGGATATTTGCTATTGTTTTGAGTGTGTAGCCTGGTAGAAATACTTCAATGTTGTCATTGAGTTCTTCTGGAGGAACTCCATTTCCAAGGGAAAGAACACAACCCAATTTGACATCATTATGATCCTTCTTCCCTTGTGAGAAAATCTCTACCATGGCATCAAGGGTAGGATTGTTAGCCATTAGACCACCATCAAGAAACCTATTTTGATATGAAGGGAAGTAGTATGGTGCAGCAGAAGATGCACGGGCAGCTTCCCATATTTTCCTTTCTTTTGGTCCAATCTGTTTGTCTCTGGCATCACCATAACTAGTCATAAGATGTAATTTACAGGGACTATAATTAGCTAATGTTGTCAAAACTATTACTCTCTGCTCTTCAAGATCAGCCATGACAGTGTTTTCTCCCAATACATCTTTCAAAAGATCATTAATTCGTGTTGCTCTTTCTGCCATTGGCTTCTCAAATACATCAGTGATGAATTTGTACACAAATGCTCTTCCAGTGTGGGGAGTAATATCTGTGTAGGCTAAAAAAAGGGCAGTAATAGCACCTGAGCTAGTACCTGCTATGTAATCGAAGAAAGAAGAAATAGAATCGCAAGAAGGACATAGTTGTCGCATTCGATTCTCAATAGCTACAAGGATTTGGAGAGAATTAAACACTTTTGTTCCACCTCCATCCATACTGAGGAGGTAAGTATCAGAGCTGTTTCGAGGTATTGGTTGTTGATTGTGTTTTTCAAAGTATTTTCGCGTCTTCTCTTGTTTAATAGATATTTCTTTGAGGACAGCAACGATTTTCTTCATATGTTTGCCGTTCAACTGGTTTGCCACTTCCAAAGGAGTTTGGTCTGAAAAGTTTCGCAAGGAAGCATCTGCATTGAATACAAGCAACATCTTAACAAGTGTTGGATTACCTGTTTTCACTGCATAATGGAGTGGAGTGTCGCCTGTTCTCCTATGAATATAATTCGGATCACCACCTCCAAGAAGAAGATATAAAGTACTCTTTTCATAATGCTTCTCAATGGACATCATCAATGGAGTCAAACCATGTTCGTCACAAATATCTAGTTGTTTGCTTTTCCTGCGAATGAAAAACACATTATCGGAAGATACCCTTCTCTGTCTCTTGTGTTGTGGTTTTTCAAATGCCTTGATGTTTTCCCAGATTTTTATGCTCTCGTGTACATCTTCCTCTACATTCAACAACGATTCAGAATCTTCCGGAACACCAATAAGCAACGGCACTGCAGTATTATGAGCCAAAAAAGATCTGATACTAGACATTTTTTTAACCTCCTCGACGTCACCTTGTATAATTGACAAGATCCACTTTCGGCCTTCTTGAAAACTGTAATGAGAAATAGGTGTACTGCCAGAATTATTTGGTTTTTTCAAGTCACCTCCTTTCTTCACCAGCAGTTCTACCTGAGTACGATCATCGCGAGTACATGCTGAATGGAGAAGCACCTGTACAACTGTATGCCATTCAGGATGCGCATAAGGGTTTGTTTCCATCATGTGTATCAAATCATCAAGAATATTACATGGATTTTGTGGTGTTGGAAGGACCAGTAATTCTAATAACCCCTGAGACAATCGCACCGATCCATCATTCAAGAGATGGCCTAGAGAGGAATTGAGCTGTTTAAAGGCTTCTTGGCATTTTGAAAGATCGTTTGATTCATAAAGAACAAATTCAAGTGCATCCAGATGATTAGATTCTTGATGAATAACTATCTTATACTCTGGAGAACTGTGACCAAACATAGCCAGCATTTTATCCCAAAATTCATCATCTTTTTCAAAATGGAAAATTGCCAGAAAACTAGTAATAATTTCTTTATTATCAGAGGGTAGAGGAGGATACTGTAGAGATTCCACAGACTGTGAAATATTACATAGCTTGACAGAAGTTTCGCTTACTTCTTTAACAAGAAATGACATATCTTTTTCGGCAAACTCACACTGTGACCTATAACTTATGAATATCATTGTAATTAAATTGCAGTAGACAGGAGCTTTGTAGATCTAGTTTAATATAATTAATATTATACAGCTCTAGCTCTGCAATGAAGATGATCCAGTATTTTATCAACATGATGCTGCTTTTTGCAGTAGCTGCTGGTTCAATATCAGACTTCAATTGTGGAGGAGGAGGGTAAGTTTGACATCATACTTGTACTATTGAATACAGATTTATAATAACTCTTACAGGGTACCAAATTTTGACCATCTCTTGTTTGTGCAACAACATCCTGAAGGAGTTTGTTATGTGAGTTTATTTATATCTTTGATATCATTATAGAGTACTATATGAATTCTGAATCTTTTAGGCCAATCCAAGTTGTGTACTTCCCCAAACTTCTAATATATGGACCATACACGGTTTATGGTAACCTCACACAAGCATTGTTCATACCAAAATTACATGCATAGATACATTTAATTATTATAAGGATATATTATACTTAATATACATATACATATATTTGTATTTTGTACAGATAAATTATGTACATATGCACATTATACACACAGGCCCTCTGAACTAGGAACAGAAGGTCCAAATTTCTGTGGTGACTCCTCTACTGTATTTAATATTTCTCTCCTAGAGGTATTACCTTATCATTTACATTATATATATATATTCTATCATTATAACTTCAGGATATTATTGCGGATCTTGAATCATCGTGGCCAAGCTTGGAAGATAGATATTCTCAAACATTTTGGTATAGAATAATATATATATATTATTTGTGTAATGATCAACTGCAGATATATTCTAAAGACCAATACTATTGTGTATTAACATATTATATAATTGTAGGAGTCACGAATGGTGTAAACATGGAACATGTGCAAGATATGACTCATATCTGAACACAGAGTACAAGTTTTTCAGTTCAGCACTGAAATTGTATGAGCAATACAATTTTGGTGATATATTACTGCATTACAATATCAAACCTACAAACTCTACTGGATATAAAGTAAATCTTTTAAGACAAGAAATATTGTGGGATGGATCATGAATGGTATTCTAAAAAGCTTGCAGATTACATACAAACAGAGAAGATAAGGATAAATAGAAATTACAATTCATGTTTTTATAGTTATATGAAACTATAAGGTGTTATCTCTCCCACACAGAGTGACAGTTTTTATAGTGCATTCAATGATGCCATACATGTCAAACCACTTCTGGAGTGTAAATACTTGAAGGTGTGTGTTGAACTACACACACTACACTATTGTGATTGATGTATTGTTTTGTTGTTGAATGCTTATTGCTTTTACAGGATCAAAATAGACAGATATTATATCAGATTAGTATCTGTATTAACAAGTCGTTAAAACCAACACCATGTGATGCTAGTATATATAAACGTTCATCCTGCTGGACAACTGAAGATATTTATTATTACTCACGTTTCTAGTATTTAGTCATGTGTGGAGTAAATATCTCATGTTGAGATTTATATATAAACAGAATATATAATGCATAGTTTGTATACACAACAGTTTACATATATACACAACAGTTTTCTGCTATTGAGTTATGTAAATCACTTTCACTTCAAGTAAGTAAATAAATAATAAAAGTTGTTATTCTATTGTATGGTATTTGTAAGAGAGCAAGGTAAAAGTGTGATTGCAGGTGCTATGTATCTTGATTACCTAACTTGGTGGAAATAGTGAAATTAATGATATTTTTGTTTGTAATTCTGGATTCTAAGTGTGACAAGCAGTGTCGTAATAAAGAAAGGTTTAGTATAATTATGTTTCATGAAAATGGTTAATAACAGGTAATAATAATTATAGTAAAAAATTGAATATTTTAAGTATTTTGTTCTGGTTCGCTAGGACACTGAAGGATACTGTTTTACAGTTCATTATCATACATTAATTTATAACAAACAAACAGGACATACTGGATTATTCAACTTTATTTTAAAAGACAGACAAACATAAATTGACACATGTTGTGACCTTATCTATTTAACATCCCGCTGGATATATACATGCCTCAGTACCTCACCTTGGTATACAAAGGTCATGTTAAATACAAGTAAGTACTATCATGTGACCTTATCTATTTAACATCGCACTGGATATACACATGCCTCAGTACCTCACCTTGGTATACTAAGGTCATGTTACATACAAGTAAGTACTATCATGTGACCTTATCTATTTAACATCACGCTGAGTATATACATGCCTCAGTACCTCACCTTGGAGGAAAACATCCCCACCTACACCCTCCCTCTGGTGGGTCAGCCCCCCTCACTTTGAATACGCTGTCTCTGTCTACTACACTGTTGTGGTTGATGTATTGTTGTGTTGTTGAATGCTCATTGCTGTTGCAGGACCAGAATAGACAATCTGGGTTAACAAATTTATTAAATCCAACATCATGTGATGCTAGTATATATGTACGTATAAACTTTCATCTTGCTGGACAACTGAAGATATTTATTAATACTCGCACTTCTAGTAATCATGGCAGTTTATAAACACAGAATATATTATAATGCACAGTTTATGTACACAACAGTTTATATACACAACATTTATACGCAATGGTTTACATATATACACAACAGTTTTCCCCTATTGAGTTATGTAAATCACTTTCACTTCAAGTAAGTAAATAAACAGTAAAAGTTGTTATTCTATTGTATGGTATTTGTAAGAGAGCAAGGTAAGAGTGTGATTGCAGGTGCTACGTATCTTGATTGCCTAACTTGGTGGAAATGGTGAAATTCATGATATTTTTGTTTGTAATTCTGGAAGTTATGTTCACTGTTGAGTGTGATGAACTATCTAAGTGTGACAAGCCTAACACTTGTCATAATAAAGAAAGGTTAGTACAATTATATGTTTGATGAAAATTGTTAATATATATAATAATATAGAAACATTGAATATTTTAAGTATTTTTTGCTGGTTCAGCAGGACCCTGAAGGATTCTGTTATGTATTTGTGAGTAAATATTTTCTTGAAGACACACACGCATTATATAAAATTAATATCATTTTTAAATTGCAGAACTGTATGAGTGATAGCTATAGTGCTCAAAAAACATGGACTCTTCATGGTTTATGGTATAATCATAGCTACGTATATACATAGTACACTTGTATGTACATTTAATTTATACATACTTAGGCCTTCAAATGATAAATCCTATACACCATATAAATGTTGTGGTCCAGTGAATGATAGTTTTAATATGTCTCAAATTGAGGTAAGTTGTCATAGTAATAATTGTGTGAATACCAAAAACAATATACGTACAGGACATAAAAAGTAGGTTGCATTCAGTATGGCCAAATCTGAAAGGATTTGATATTGATTTCTGGTGAGTATCTACCAGTATACAAATAAATAGACTCAGCATACATACATACATACATAATATAGGGGACATGAGTGGTGTTGTCATGGACGATGTGCAAAACCACTGCTGCAGACAGAACATGATTATTTTACTAAAGTCCTTGCTCTATATAATACATACAACTTTGGTAACATACTAAATAGTGGGAAGATTTATAGACACAATGAAATTGGCTATAATGTGAGATCTTGTGTTAAAATGATGTTATATAAGATACGTAAATATATGTGCTAGTGTGTATGTACTGCTTCTATTTCAAGAGATCTGAAATTCTGAATGCTTTTGATAATGTGATTCCTGAAGCAAAGTTTAAGCTAAAACTGGAATGTAATCGAAAAATGGTCAGTATCAATATACATACATATACAATATATGTATAGAAGTATGACAATGTATGTACGTATGGAGTATTAGCCTCCCACTCTTTATATAGCTGAATGGAACGCCTAAGCTAGTCTTGTGGCAGATAAAACTTTGTCTTGATCGAAAGTTTTTTCCCACCGAGTGTGATCCAAATGAAACAGACACTTGTCTCAACAATGAATTTATATACTACTACAAACATCAAGAAGAACATCAATGACATATTATTACTCTATACTGAGTTACTATGTCTATATACAGTGTGTTAACTCTATACTGAATTACTATATACGCCATGTGCTGATTACCAAATTACTAATAATTACATACATATACAGTGTGTTGACTTATTTTTTTAGAAATGAGAGGTTTTTTTTTTTTTTATGAAAGAAGCCATGCCTGAGTTGATAGTTAATGGGAGGGGTTAGCTGTTATTATTTAAAATATGCAAAGAAGTCAGTTACAAAGAGAAGTGATTAAACTCTATCAAGAATTATTACGAGCTAGTAAAGGGAAAAACGGAATGAAGGAACATGTGCAACTTGTATTTCGTGAAAATGCAGACATTCCTAAACGCAATTATATACATATTGAATATCTCTTACGAAGAGGTCAAAGACAATTGAAAACATTACAAGTAGGAGGAGTAACAAAAGTGAGAAGCTTTAAATGAAGTCACATGACAGTCATGTAATTTAATTATTCAATTATACTTTTAGAAATATGAATTTAAATACAATTATACATCATTAGCTAATTGTTGATAAAAAAGTATATAAACTAGAGTCAAAGATGGATGTATGTACCATTAAGCAAGTATTTCAATAAGGACTTTGAGAAAGGTAAAAATACTCCACACCAACCAATCCTTCACTATTGCGAAGGTATCCATATTATTGTTATGTGCTGTTTCTAATCCTTTCGTCTCCCCTTTGGACAGTATATCAAGAATGCGATGAAGTTCAGGATCATTAGTTAACCATAATGGGTCAATATCAATAATAAGTTTCTCCTGTAAGCTCTCATGATCAAATTCCCAGATTTGTTCAGTATGAACTTCAGATTCTGAAGGAGTTAAGATATATAATGTGTAGTGTGATTCATCATAACGAATGTGACCATGAACTCCAATTGTTATTGAAGTTTCACCTGTCTCTGGTGTGAACGGTACAGCAAGAACATCAATACCAGTTGAGGCAGATGAATATTCACTATTATCATAGTCTGGTTGCTTTGTAACAGAAGATCTAGAGACATATATATCTGCATCCCCCTCAGTGGATATTAGGCATATTATAACCACTTGTCTCTGTGATAAAGTGTAGTATTGTGGCTCTCCACTGCTAACAGTATTTGATAACTGGTCCAGTATGCTGTAACAGTTACAGATTTTCCATAGTAACAAGAACAGTAAATGTTTCATTTTTAAGGGCGTGGCTGTATAGAGACTGGACCCTGTGTGAAAATTTCCATACTGACCTCATGGCAGATGATGCATTCCCAAAGGCAGAAAAAGAGACATTCACAGTTTAAGAAAAAGAGATACGACGAAAAGGCAGGCAAAGAAAGTGATGAAAGATTGAAAACAAAGGAGAATACCAAAAGGACAGAAGATTTGGTAAGTTTTGAGTTAATATTGACCACACCCATCAATTAAATCAACAAACAGGACACAAAGGTTAATGATGTTGAACCAGTGATTACAGACAAGGGATATGAGAATAAACAGAAATACTCTAAAAGAAAGGTCGACAGTAACTGGGAAAAATATAGTGAAAGTAATGAATACCACTTTACTTGTCACAGTAATCCTTGATATCCTTCTTTATTTGTAATTCTCATCTCAGTCAAAGATGAACCTCATTATATGATGGATGAAGAAGCTTTAGAACAAAGATTGGCTCAATTACTTCTCATTCAACCATCTAACAGATTACCAATAAACCAACCTTTACCTGTACCCTCCTCACTTCACATACCAGAAGACAAGGTAAACTATACATATAATAATGATAATTCATTCGTTATAATTATAGCAGGATAAGAGTGGGCCTAAATTAGACTTAGCTGCCTTGGCTACAACCCTCTCAACACTATCTTTTCATGAACGACTGCTCATTGATGAAAATATAATACATGTATGTGAGAGAGAGTATGACTGTACAGTATTGAGAGAGAAGGATTCGTTAAGAGTAGAAACTGAAGAGCAGTATACTGAATTATCAGGAATTAATTTAGATTTCAAAACTAAACCACCAAAGATCACTAAAGAGACTTCTAATCATACTTCACAATCTATAAGACATGATTCTGATAAAGAAAAGATCGTTTTAGACCAAGAACTTGAGAACCTATTGCAACTGTCATCTGATCAAGATACACCGGTAAGAAATGTAATATATAAAGAAAAGAAAGATTATCATCAGAAAGTTGAACAAGATCCAACGGCTAACAGTGAATTAGATGCTATGTTGGATGAATTATTGGACTAATCACTTTATTAAAACAATAATTAAATATATCACTGGTCTATTTGGAATCATGATGATGATAATGATTGTAGTCACCATGGTGATGATGGTGCTGATGGTGAGAATGGTCACCATAGTGACTTTGGCCACCACTCAATGTCTCTGGAGGTAGTTTAAGACTTATTCTATCTCCCATTAGTGGAGGGAGTTGTGGATGTATCCCACTTGTGGCTATGGTAGAAGTTGAAGTAGGAGAAGATAGAGTTAAAGAGGAGATGGGAATATTCCAATCATCTTTTACAACTTGTATTGTGAGGTCATTAAGTTGAGATGACAAACAAGATGTCACTTTAGCAAGAACTTCCTGGAATAAAGAAAGAACAGGCAAAACATTAAAACTAAAAGTATATATGAAATTAACCTGTTCATTAGCATCTCTTCGTACACGAACTTGCAGTGATCCAGCCTGAGAAAGACAGAGAGAACAGTTCAGAGAAAGTATATTTATTTATGTGTAATCTTACATAGCTTCCAAAATCAATTGTCCAAAAATGTTCACTTTTTAATTCCAGAACACCATCCAATGTGGATGCCTAATAGGGAAGAGGGGGGGGGGGGTATGTGATTGAGGAGGTTTGAGATGAAAAACATTAACTACCTCTCTGAGTGATTTATCCAATAATGGTAGAATATGTTCCGGAGTTGTCTAAATGTGAAAATAATGAAAATCATTCAGAAATAGAAAGTGCTAAATGCCAGAGCAGTGTGTAGTAAGATACGTATATAATGTAGATATTTAAATGCTAACTTGTAATAATATCTTTCCACTGTATATACTAAGAGGTAACATAGTACCGCACATTAGAACACTATTAAAAACAGCAGCTGCCACATCAGCTAAATGTAGATCACTACAAGGCTAAGAGATGAGTCTAAAGAGACATAAATTGGTTCACTTACTCTAACTCTATTAATATTTTTGATATAATTAACGAAAGAGAGCATCCAACTGCTAAGAGAGAGAAAGGGTTCACTCGGTAGAGTAGAAGACGACCCAGTGGTGGAGAGATACCACAAACACTCTGTCCTAAGTCACTCAAGGCATTTTGTAACCAGTTTGGAGTAGCAACTACGAAAGGTTTTAGTAATGTATGTTGAATATGTGTGTGTGTAACTGTACCTTCTGCAGCATGTGATAGAGGTTTGTTTGTGATTCCTAACTGCACAACACAGTGAATGGATAGGCCCAGTAACAGTCCAAAAAACAGATTATCTCTGATAATGATTACAATTGATAATGTATTTGAAAATTATAAAATCACTTACGTAGCTACTACAGGTGCATCAAATAATCTTTCTAAACTATAAATAGAACAGCATTTTAGTAAACATACATACACTAGATACAAAAAAAAAACTTTTCTATAATAAGTATGATATATCTAACTATGATATACTAAGTATGATATATCTAACAATGATATACTAAGTATGATATATCTAACAATGATATACTAAGTATGATATATCTAACAATGATATACTAAGTATGATATATCTAACAATGATATACTAAGCATGATATATCTAACAATGATATACTAAGTATGATATATTTAACAATGATATACTAAGTATGATATGTCTAACTATGATATACTAAGTATGATATATCTAACTATACATATCACACTATTCAGGCTTCAGGTTTTTGGTTCACAATAATGTAGATGTACCTGAAGCCTGACTGGCAATACTTCCACACCAACACATACCTATGTTTTGTTAATACTAATCCTCCTAATATTAATAGTACTGAGATTGTAAACACTGATACAACATTAGCTCTCTCATACCTGATGTATTAAAATACACACAGTTATCAGTAGTGATAAACAACATGAAACAACAAAAATAATAATAATATACGATTAATAATTATAGTTCATGAACTATTAATACTTACCCATAACTATATTTATCATTGGGAGTTTTTCTAGATACTGATATACACACTATGTAAGTTATAAGACTAGATATGTGTGTGTGAGAGATAAAAATCATTATATCTATACTCCATAATTACATACTTTCCAATGTTAAAGAGTGCCAGATATGTGAAAGAAGTAAGTGCTAAAAAGATATAATGTATATATACATATATAATAATGTAGTATATATATATAATATACCAAGACTGTTGGAATTATGACACCAATAGAATAACAGTAGAGTCAAAGGAACAACTGCTACCAAGATGACAACAGGCCTCCATAACTGCATGAAATAAGACTATAATATTATAATTAATAACTTGAGAGTACACTCACCTTCTTGTCTTTGAGAGCTAGTCTGAAAACTGTTATAAATTCTGGAATCATTCTTTCATAGTTCTTTTAAACTCCACCCATTAGTTACCACACCCATACATGACTATATGCCTTTAACAAAAGTAGGGAAGTGGGCAACTTTATATGGGATAGTAGCAGTTGAAGTGGCTGCAATAACAGGAGTCTATTATGTATGGCACAATATGAATACTGATCAAGGTGATTGTTGACTGCGTATACTAATAAACAATGATTACAATAACTGTTTTTTAGAGTATCGAAGAAAGATGCATATGAAATACCCAAAGGTTTTAGAAAGTAATAAAATCATTATTTGTTATTTTTTTAATTATATAACTATATTTTCCAGTGTTTTATCAGTCGTGCACTTTAGTAGGCATACATGGAGTGAAAGAAAAAGACTTCCAATCTTGGAAAGAACACAAATAACTTGAAATCATTGTATATATAATTATTAGATTTATAAACAATTATAATTGCAGATGTGTGGGTGTGTCTAATTAAGGAGTGGTTTTGTGTCCATTATTGATATGGCAGGTGGGAGAATGTTTGGATATTTTATAATTGTAGGAGGGACAATGCTCTTTGGCTGGGCTACTATGATACTTGTAACTCCCAATAGAGAACAAATATATAAGGTGGGTATATTGGTACCTTCCTCTTGACACACCCATTAATCTAATTACCACACCCTATGATAATCATGTACATGTCAATGTTACATCTTGTGAGGTGTCATCATGTCCTCATTCCCATATCCATAATTAATATAATCACAATTTCATGTCCTCATTCCCATGTCTCCGACATCCTGAGACATGGGAATGAAATTCTGATTGATTATATAAATACATCCAGACTCAGAACCTATCTATATAATCAATCACAACTTCATGTCCTCATTCCAATGTCTCAGGACCTATCTATAATTATAATCAATCACAAATTCCATGTCCTCATTCCTATGTCTCCCGATCTCAGGACCTGTCCACATATAATCCATCACAACTTAATCAAATAAAGAAACAAAATGAAAAAGTCTTGAAAGCATTACAAGAGGGATCAAGGAGTCAGGATCCAATTTGGAAAGTTAAAATTCCTGGGAGCAACTCAAATAAATAGTTTCAAAATACATATTGCATCTACTATGTTGATCACTGTACAAATACGTTTTTTATAAATTATAATGGAAAAATCATAAATTAAAATAACTTTAAACCTCTCTTTAGGTATACACATCATACTCAAATGGATCAATTACTTACACTATATTAAAGAATGACAAATAATTGTAAAAAATAATTGATCATGCTAAAATTCTATTTTGGTGTTGTTTTATCCACTGATCTTTCTCTCTGTTTGAAGTAAAATCGAAGTAATATTGCAATGAATACCACAACAAC
This sequence comes from Petrosia ficiformis, assembly GCA_947044365.1. Lineage (NCBI taxonomy): Eukaryota > Metazoa > Porifera > Demospongiae > Haplosclerida > Petrosiidae > Petrosia > Petrosia ficiformis. The sequence continues at coordinate 4,465,753 of OX345639.1, forward strand.
ACCTAACAGAGCTTGTATTGTAAGTACGTGTCCATATACTATACAAGACAGTAATATACTAACAGCTTGTCGAGTTGTCATTATCAGTGTGAATACAAGAGGACCAAACTGTGATATTGTATAGAATATAAACAGTTGACCTATAGCAGAACATATTGACAAGATGGAAGCATGTACACCAAAGTCCCAGTGTTTAAATAGAAACAAAACAGAGGAGAAGAATGTACCACGAAGTAAGAGAGAGCCAATTGTAAATATACAAGAAAAAGTATTCACTCCTAGCATCATTTGAATGGGAGACATTTTATATTGACTAAATAGTTGAGACTGCCAATTAGAAGTGAAACTATCAAACATCATATAGCCACCAAGAATTAAAATACCAGCTACAGTTGTCTCTGTTGTGTGTGTGTCTCCAGTGGGGTCAGCTGCAAGCAGAAACAAAGCCACCCCTCCACTCATCATCAGAGCTGTGACATATTCGTTCAAGGGATATGTTTTGTTAGATACCACTTTACCCATTAACATTACAGGTATTACTTTACAAGATTTTGCCAAAACTTGTGTTGGAAAACTAACAAACTTTAATGCTTCGTATTGACACCAACTACTAAGTATGTTAGAAAGCGATGAATATGAATATTTATAGAATGGAGATATGTGTCGTGGTTGGATGGTTGATGCGATATATATAGCAGATACACAGAGAGCTAGAACACGATTTACAAAAACTAAGAATTGTGAGTTTGTGAATCTTTCCCCATCATAAGATCTTGTCATTACTCTTTCCTGTAAAACAAGTTTGACTTGTGAAATGTTGATTATGATGAGTTTTTCATATTCAAAGAATGCATACCAGGGGTTTAGCCAAAGGGGGATGGCCCACCTTGTCTCAATTGCTAAATGTAGTCATAGGAATGCCTTTGATGTGGTCATGCTTTTGACATTGCCACCCTCCTTTCTTTAAAACCTTGCATTGCTGAAATATAATCTCTAGTACAATGGAAACATGCCCAAGTGTGAAAGATTATATTTCAGTAATACTGACTACGTGTGCATTCTTGCATGATAAACTCAATTACCATAGCTACAGCATCTGTCACTATGCTGCACTATTACATTTATGGAGATTATAGTGGAATTTAATATAAAGGAATTCAAATATTTTAACCTGGTCACTGTTGCTAAGACCATACCTGCATATATATACATAAAAGTACATACCTGTAACACACCCCATATTAGAAGTACATACCTGTAACACACCCCATGTTAGATATAAACATATGAAGTACATACCTGTAACACACCCCATGTTAGATAAGCAATTTGTAGCCCAATGATACAGGAACATAGTTTAAAACTAGACCACAGTATAATGCCATATCCCTTGGGTGTAGGTGAAGAAGAGTTCTCCTCTTTTTCTTCTAGCACTTTTCCCTCTTCAACTAACTCCAACTCATCAATTGAATTACCAAGAATACAAAATCGAAGAAATGAAAAAAGAGGGCCAGATCCTTTAAAAAAATGCTATACATAATTGTAATAATTAATGTACACATTATAATTTATAATATTATAATTACTATATATATAATTATAGATATAATTATATATATATAATATATATTATATAGGACCTATTAGCATACTATATATATATATATATATATAAATAATATATATAGTAAAGTCACGTAATACTAGACTACCCCTAATTCCAGACACTTTTGATAGACAAGTTTAAACTGACAGTTGACTGACAGAAGAAAAGAATTGGGAAACTTTCTACATATGACAAGAAAGCAAAAAGCATATACTATCTCATGGATATACTATCCAATTATAACTATAAAAGCTTGTAAGACTTATGAACAGTTAAAAACCTACTAAATATAAGTAATCTAAACATATATTTTGCAGTTTTAGCTATTGAAAAAATAGTCTGAAATTAGGGGACTTTACTATATATATATATATATATATATATATATATAATATAATAGTCACACCCCTCATCTTAATATTCAAAAATACATGCATACATAGATCAACTGTATATAATTATATATATGCATTTATGTATGTATTACGTTGTTGCAGTGATTGTGAATTCTTGAAGTAGTGAATGATTAATGCAGCTGGTAATATAATGACTCCATATGCACAAATATTGAGAAGAAAATTACCAAACCAATTTTCTTGAATTGAAGACATTAAACTCGCCATCTCAGAACCTACAGAAGAGAGAATAGCAATCATTTGTACTGTGAATGTAGTTATATGAGAAAACTCACAACCATAGGAGGTGTGGCACAAATGCGCATTAATTAGAGTATATAAAATCATGGCGGTTTTTTGAATATTTCCTCTAAGATGAGTTGGGTAGAAAAGTTGAAGAGATTTAACGAAGAAAAGTCCAAAGTAGGTAAGTATTTAGCTTCAGTTTGATATAATACATCTATTTATATGATATATCTTATTCAGTATCCGCTGTTCCAGTCAGTAAAACAGAAGATGAGTTGTTTGAAGAGTATTATCACAAGTTTAAAGGTACTGAGCCAACAAGTAAAAGAAAAGAAGTAAAAATTCCTCAATTCTATTCTAAGGTGTGTTAAAATTCTGTGTCAACTCTTATAGCATTGTCATACATTTATGCCTAAATAGACCTTTTTAATTAAATTATGTGTGTGTATATTACATTTTGTGTGTGTATTTCTCTAGCCTCCCAGTGAAGGAGAAGTACTTCAACAAAAGTTGAGAGAAGAGGCGAGGTAAATAACTTATATGATATCAAGTTTTTTTATGGGAGTTCTTGATGTAACCATTGCTATTATAAATAGAAACGATCATTCTATAAATAGAAAAAACCGCACTCAACCCTATTAATGATAAACCTTAGAATAATTTTACATAATCCGGCTGGCGGTTACATCAAGAAACAGCCATTTTTATACACAAAAGGGATATATTGTAATTATCTATATGTATAATATGTACACATCATATTTTTGACTTTGTTAGAGCTAATTTTCTGCAAAGAAGAAGTTCTGAACTTATGGATAATGAGGAACTTCAAGTCAGTTTGTGAAACTGAAAGTAGCATTATGGTCACTGTATTTATAATCTTTATTAGAAACTATGGGGAATTTTAGAAGAGAAACATACACCACCAGCAGTAGGTGATGAACAGGTAATATACATAGTAGATTACAATTAATTTATGTATGTGACTATACATATGTATGTCTATCTGTCTGTATGTACATGTATGTATGTAGTATGTATATCTATACATGTATGTGTCTATATGTATGTATGTTTGTCTGTGTGTATCTATGTGTATGTATGTATATAGATGATCAGTTTTACGGATTATATCAGTTTACAATCAGAAGTTTCTGAGAAGTCTAGGTAATAAATTGTCCACACTACTATACATCATGTTATGTATCATGTACATATCATGTTTTTCTCATGTGACAGACAGTTCTTCACTGCTAATGTTTTCACTAAATTACTCAAGGATGACCCATTAGGACGGTATGCATATGTATGTATGTATGGTATTTATGTAAGTATGTAATAACTATGTAAGTACATGTGTATATATGTATGTATTGTATGTATATAGTATGTATATGTATACATAACTATGTGAATACGAGTATGTATATATGTATGTATGTATATATGCATGTATTTTATGTATAATTATAGTATATATGTATACATAACTGTGTGAATATGAGAATGTATGTATGTACATGACTATGTATGTATTAATAACAACTTCACAGAGTATCAATCACTCAATTATTTTCTTACATCATGAGAAAAGGTACTTCACTTTTCCATTGACTTATGAATTATTAACATAATATCCATAGTATGGTTACAACAAACTCGAATTGGACTTAGTCTTTTTGATATCCAAGGGCTAGGCTATCTCAAGGAATCTGTGAGTATTTCTAAGTATCTAACTGTTTATTGAGTTGTATGGTTTCTTAGGATTTAGAAAACTATATTTTAGAACTGATTGTGACTTTACCTCAACTCAACTGTCTAGAAGAATCGTTTTATTCTTTTTATGTATGTACAGCTGTTAGGAAATTCTTCTTCTTTCTCGATCCACTAAGAACAGGCAAGTCCAGATATCTATAACTTATTATGTAAAACATGACCTGATGTTCAACTGATAACCCTAAATACCATGAACTGTAAACTAATTGCTGAGTCATGGTTATGTTATGTTATTATCATTGTTCACTAAAACTTTATGAAGCATTTAACATGTTGAATCAACTTGTACACATAGCGCTTATTAACTGATCACATGACTTGTAAGTAAATTCCACATGGTAAATTAAACACTTATCACCTGATCACATGACTTGTCAGTATAGTACAGTGTAATCAGACTATTGGCTGTCACAGTTATGATAACACTACAATAGTCTTGTTACTACTATATTTACACAATTGGCATAGCAGTTATATAAAATATGACCTCTTTTATCAGCCTTAATACCTTATATAGGTCGTATCAAAATACAGGACATTCTTGGTTGTGGATTTCTTGATGATGTGTTAGAGGTAAGTTTCTGAAATGTTATTATTTTAAAATATCCAAGATATGGTAAATATGTTGATCAAATATTTGGTAATACAAAATAAATATATATAATTATTAATACATGTGATAATATAGAGTTATTAAGATTGTTATGTTGGACTTTTGACTACAATAATACAGTACACACAAGAAACATATTAATTATCACACTTACACAAATGAGAGGTGTATATATATATTAATTTTCACATTTACATTCGAAGAGAAGTGATTAAACAAAAAAAATGTGTAACAGTATTAATTATTGGTGGTGCATGATCAATCTAAGAATTCTTATCTCCGGGTTTTCTTGAATTCTTTAACGAGTTTTGCCAATTCGTGCATACCCTCAAAGAGACCGTCTCCATTAGTAGCACATGTTCCCTGGATGTACCAATCACGCCCCCTCATCTGATGCATTCCTAATTTGCCGGCCACTTCTGATGGTGACAGAGCTCCAGGTAGATCTTGTTTGTTGGCAAGTATAACAACAGGTACACCCCTCATCTCATCAGAGTCTAGAATCCACATGAGCTCCTCTTTACTTTCACTGACACGAGCTCTATCTGATGAGTCTACAACATATACTAAACCTTCTGTATTGTTGAAGTAGTGTTTCCACAATGGCCGGATTTTGTCTTGGCCACCTACATCCCACACTGTGAAACTAACGTTCTTTACTGGAGTTACAGTCTCTACGTTAAAACCAATAGTTGGTATAGATGATACTGTTTCGTTTAGTTTCAACTTGTAGAGGATAGTTGTTTTTCCAGCTGCATCTAGACCCAGCATCAATATACGTGCTTCACTCCCACCAAAACTCTGCAGAACACTTTTGATTTTGCCTAAAAAGTTTCCCATCTTCTTGTGTTTTATACTTTGGTTATCTTTCTGATTTTCTGAATCAAGTACTCTTTCTTTTATAATCCCTCTTGTCCACTAGTTATTTCTCTACACTCACCTACGCAGTCGCAAACCCTGGCTTGCAAAATATAGTTTCGTGGTTGGTAAATACGTGGCAAGCTAAACCACATCAATGATGAGAGTGCACTTTGTTACTAAAAATAGATCTATAATAATTAAAGTCTATGAATATCATTAAACTTTATATCTCCAGCTTAGAGATGAAGACATGACACAAGAAGCACAGGAATCAAACTGGTTCTCTGCTCAGTCAGCTCTAAGAGTTTATGGTTAGTATATTCCATTCATTAATTTCATTATTACATCATAAATAATAACAGAAAAGGAATTGAAAATGGCATACAAAACCTGATTAATGTTAATTGCAATAAATATGTGGAGTAGTAGTTATTAGAGCTGCAATCTGCTCTGTTCTCACACAGTCAGATTTCAATGGAAATATTTCACTATTGCAATTATTATCCATTACAGTCAGTAATTATATACTCTGTTATTATATATAGTAATCTGTTACAGTATTTACCAACTATGTGCAGTAATTATCCACTGTATGCACTAATTCATTGCAATAATTATCCATTATAATAATTATAATTATTATTATATATAATTATGTAGTAATCTGTTACAGTATTTCCAAACTATGCACTATATACACTATATCATAGTTATATGTGAGTGTATATACCGAATAATCTAACTATGATAGAGTGTATATATTATTCAGTATATACACTATATCATAGTTATATGTGAGTGTATATATCGAATAATCTAACTATGATAGAGTGTATATATTATTCAGTATATACACTATATCATAGTTATATGTGAGTGTTTATACCGAATAATCTAACTATGATAGAGTGTATATATTATTCAGTATATATACTATATCATAGTTATATGTGAGTGTATATATCGAATAATCTAACTATGATAGAGTGTATATATATACACTCTATCATAGTTATATGTGAGTGTCAAATAATCACCATGATGTCACTATAGTGTATCTACACTATTTCCAATCTCTTTCCATGTTTATTATCTTATTAGTAGCAGTTATTAATTCTTTTCATTCAACATTACAGGACAATATTTATCATTAGATACTGATCATAATGGTATGCTAAGCAAAGATGAATTACAAAGGTGTATAATTATAATAATTACATAATGTTTATAATTTGATATATTGCTAGATACAAAACAGGTACACTCACAAGAGTATTCATTGATCGAGTGTTTCAGGAGTGTCTGACTTACGAAGGAGAAGTGGTATTAATAATTGATTATCACCAAAAAAATGTAGTTATATATTTTTATAGGATTATAAAACGTATCTTGATTTTGTTATTGCAATGGAATATCGAAAAGAGCCTCAATCAGTTCAATATTTCTTTAGATTACTAGATATTGAAAATAAAGGTTGTCTTACACCTTTTACTATTAAATACTTCTTCAAAGTAAGGATAATAATAATTATACATATATACATATATACATTCATACATACATAAATACATATAATTATACATACATACATACATACATACATACATACATACATACATACATACATACATACATACATACATACATACATACATACATACATACATACATATATACATACATATATACATACATACATACATACATACATACATACATACATACATACATACATACATACATAGTATATAGTATACATACATACATACATACATACATACATACATACATACATACATACATACATACATACATACATACATACATACATACATACATACATACATACATAGTATATAGTATACATACATACATACATACATACATACATACATACATACATACATACATACATACATACATACATACATACATACATACATACATACATACATACATACATACATACATACATACATACATACATACATACATACATACATACATACATACATACATTCATACATACATTCATACATACATTCATACATATAATTATACATACATACAATACATACATACATAGTTTTACATACATACATACATACATACATACATACATATATACATACATACGTACATACATATATATGTACATACATGCATACATACATAGTCATACATCCATACATACATACATACATACATACATACATACATACATACATACATACATACATACATACATAGTTTTACATACATACAGGCTATTCAGGAACTGATTGAATTTCATGGTCATGAAGCTATAAAATTTGAGGATGTTCAGGTATATTACTATAGGAAATGATCTCCTTACATAGTCATTTGTTGTCTGTGCTAATATACCATCAACACATAGTATAGTATCACTTCATGGTTATTTATCCAGGATGAAATATTTGATATGGTGAAACCAGTTAATCCAACTTGTATTACATTACAAGATCTAATGAACAGGTAAGGACATTGATGAATGCCAACAATTAACTATATAGGGTATGTTAATTAATGTTAATAGTATATTCACACACTAGTGGTCAAGGAGAAACTGTTGTTAGTATATTAACTGATCTTAATGGATTCCTAAATTATGAGAATCGAGAATGTTTACTTGCTGAAGAGCATGAAGGTACATTTGTATAGTTGTATCCATGGTTACAATGAATTTTTAATCCATTTAATAAAAAAATTGATAATTATAATGTATGCTACGACAGATTTTAAAAACAAAATGTCAAAACTTTACAACACACACAATCTCTCAAATAAAAGTATTAACAGCAAGATAACAACATGTATAAATATGAGCTGTTCAGTAGAGACGAAACAATCTGTTTGTTTGATGCATATCATCCACGTAACTGAAATAAAGTAACATTACATGATATTATGATAAATACATTATTTCTTGTAGTATGTGGCTAAAGAGGAATGTGAAAGCTGTTCCTATTGAAATCAGATATAGTTGCATTAGTCGCTGCAAACTAAGTGTTATGACCAGCAGTGTATGGCTCTCCAGCTGACTGCCAGCTTTTTGATTTCCTCTTTACCCTTAATATCCCTCCCTCATATCCAGTTGAGGGAAGATAGATATGACAAGTTGAATCACTGTACATGAAAGTATTATAAATCATATCTCCTAGTGTAGTTAGTATATATATATATATCGAAAGATGATATGGTATCTTACAGTACAAATTAGTTTCATTTATTGATTGTGTTTGCAACTATAATGTGCTATTTCTAATCCTCACTTTGTCATTGAACTGTTTATGTGTGGGAAACGTTTTGGTCGCCTAGCTGATTGTGGTGGTGGATGTGAAAGGTCAGTACCCCATTTTGGGGGACGCTGGTGCTCACAGTGACCTTTTGATGGTAACATTTGTCTCAGAGTTGACCACTGTTCACAGTGTGTAGAAGGAGCACATACATGTATGCTCTTTTCCTCTTTAGCTCGTGAGAGCAATTTGATAGGTGGTTCAGATTCAGGTACCCAATGGTTGGGTAATTTGTGGAGAGAAGGCACAGGTTGTTCCAAAAACTTGTGTCGTTGTACAGGGGCTATACTACGATTATCCTCTGGGTTATACCATCTGTATTATGGAGAATCAATAGTACAATTCTGTACATATCTGACTTACCTATTTACCCAGACTAATTCATTCCAGCGATCTTTCTGAACTCTGCAAGACCAGAAATGACGACTAAAACCTGCAAATGTTTGTCTATTCAGAGGATCGCCGACAGACATCATCTTAGACAAGGTCTCTGTCTAATCCAGTAATTAAAAGTTGTGTATTAGTTGTTATGGTAACTTCAATTTAATCAGACCATGACACACCTATACATCTCTTCGAATAAATAGATAGCAATCTCATAATAGAATCATAATTTATTGTTGACAGAAGACATTAGCGGAGAGGACGATCTTAGTGAAGGTTACCGTTTTGGGTAGGATATAGAAATATGGCAGAGGCTGATGGACAACCAAAGAGATGCCCTTGTGGATTCTGGGGGTTAGTTATCTAATTTCTCTAAACTATTATATTTATAATATAATTATTATGTCTGCCTTTACTAATTATATAGATCACCTAGTACTATGAATCTTTGTTCACGTTGTTACAAAGGTAAAGTTATATATATATATATATATATATATATATATACACATATTGCAGACTTTCATTAAAATTTTAAAATTGTGTTTATATCTACAGTATTCTTTGTCTATGAATATATACCCCTTTCCCTGAATTCATTTTCTATAATGACATGATCTATATTGGTTTGTGTATTTTCAGATTATTTACAGAAACTTCAAGATTCTCAAACGGCAGGCAATAATTCTAATAACACTAACAAATCAGTCTCTAGTACAGCATTATTAACAGGACTATTGGTTGGTCTACCACAAAACTCTATACCAACACAAGAAGAGAAATTAGACAATCAACCAGAGACGATCAAGATGGAGGTTGAAGGAAACGAAGAAACGGATTCTTTTGTTCAATCAGACAAACCAGTACAGAAGAATAGAAGACGTTGTTGGTCTTGTAGAGTAAAACTAGAGTTAGCTCAAAGAGAGCTTGGACAATGCAAATGTGGTAAGCTATGATTTCATATCTACATCAATACATCATGTAACCACAAGAAAGATCCATAATTGTGTCTATGTACATTCTGATAATACCGTTACTATAGCTGTGATGTATACAAGTGTGACTGATCTGTTATGTTAATCGTATTAAGGAAATAGAGTATAAACAATCTTAATACAGCAGGTGTTGTCACTATTACGTCATAACATTATAGTCACTTGTGATCTCTGGCCTATCCAATCTTACCTCTCATTCCTGTAATGCTTGTCTTCTCGTTCATCCAGACTAATGACATTCCAAATATCAGAATATGCAAATGAGCTCACTCAGGCTTGTCCCTAATTAGTGTAATGACACACCCCTTAATTTAATTACCACTACATCTCTCATTTCCTCTCTATTAACTGTAGGTTATGTCTACTGTCTACTGCATCGTTTACCTGAACAACATAACTGCATATATGATCATAAAGTAAGTGGCCGACAAGAAGCCTTGAAAAAAATGGTGGAAACAGGTCGCAAGAAAATTGGCCGCTCATTTCATCGTATGGACTCAAAACCTGAATAGACCATTGTATGTTGTATGTATAAATTTATAGTCTCCGCTTGTTAACCGTGTGCTTTTTGCTGTTAATGATAGATAATATTATCTATCTCTCTTCACTCTGAAACTCCATCTTGTATTAACTATATTATTATTATTATTTCCAACATAATACACAAACATTAATTACAGACATGAAAACACATCCAAAATTAATGTAAAAGTGATAAACAGAATCCATTGACAAGTCATTATGTGTAACTAACTTTAGTCATCTAACTCATGTTAAATGTTACTCATAGTGTATGGTTAATTCAATTTGTCACTCCCCTGTCCCTATAAAGGAAACACTGTGTAGAAAAATGGCAACTAGCTTACTCCAATTGCTTAATATTCTTGCACAATAGGAATAGTACTTGTAAAATTGCATAAGTACTACAGTGATGTCTTCACAATCATAACCTATTTTACAGTAGATCAATGGAAGTATTGAATATTCAGTTGTGATTTCAAATGAACTAGTTTCAATTTGCTCCTAACAGTATACTTAACTAGTTAAACAGTTTGAAACTTTATAATTCCTTTTGCCTTTCAATTGTCAGTAACTCCACTTCAAAAATGAGTGTCGCACCACCTATCATTGTAATTGATAATAAAATGTGATTATTTTAGTTGGGTTAATAAACCTGGTATTTTTGGTGGCGCTCCTTGATCACCATATCCTAGATCTGAAGGAATGACTAGTCTTCGTTTCTCACCTTCACACATACTACAATGGAAACATAATAGATCAGTTAATAGAATGCATTTTTAGTGTTATAACATGACCGACCATCTTGTTACTAGTGTTAGCACTGCAGTATTTAATGTTTGTACTTGATCAATTCACAACACTTACATATATCATCTGAAACTTTATACTAAAGTTGTCGTGATATACCCTGTACTAACTAGACAAATTTCATTGAACTTTGGCACAAGGGGAATATTACACAACATTTAATTACCTATAGCATCAAATGCTTTTTTCCCCATTATTTGTACTTAAACTATTTAAACAGATATTTTAAGCTTACTTCAATAATCCTTGATCCCAACCTACATAAAGAGAAATAATAGAATACATATATCTCTAATTACATGCTGTTTCAGACTGGCAGGCAAGATGGTGACATAATCACTCAGTTTGTCAGTGCCAAATGTCAGATTAGGGCACTCCAAGGAATACCTAATTTTTTGTACTAATCCTACAAGGGAGTAGGCATGCTTGCAATTCATTACAAGATTATGAAGTTCAGGTATGTCTAGTTCCACCAACATACAGTGTATTGTAAGCTATGAAATGTAAAACTAAGTAATAATCCTTTTGATACTGCAAATACACAAAACCATCCTATCCTCAATGTAATAGAACAAGAACTTGGATCACCGTATGTTTTGCAGTACCTAATAGGTAATTTTCAAACCAATTAGCAAAAGAATGTTAATTGCGCTTTAAACTGGCGTAACAGGAAATGCCATGCCTACTGGGGGGCAAAACAAATGATTTTGCTGTCATTTTTACTCCAATACGGATCATCTGTCTCTTCCAAACCCAATACTCTTAGTTTGGCAAGGTATCTGAGTAAACTCTTGTAATACTCACTCATGATCATAAATACATGTATAATTTATACTAGCACTAATCCAGCTTCTTCCACATGTTTATGCCCCCAGTAGGCGTGGCATTTCCTGTTATGCCAATAATTGCCGTTTAAAGCCCAATTAACATTCTTTTGCTAATTGGTTCGAAAATTACCTATACCTTCAATTCTTTTGCTAATTGGTTCGAAAATTACCTATACCAAACTATATTCAGACATACCTTTAATTACCTGTCCTACTCCTAGAGTGAATGTAAATGGTTGGTTTCGTGCTACACTACTATCAAATTCAGTTCCATCTTCTAATGTACCCTAGAGAAGATTATATATAATTATATCCAATTCGTTAATGAAGAAGGTGTGTCCTTACAGTGTAATGCATATGAAGTCGATCTCCTTTCTTTGATTTTAAGTCACAATTCTCTACTCGTTTTTTCACACCAATTTGCAGTTTATCTGATTTACTCTTTGCTGCTGCAATGACAGTAAGTAAACCTAAAAGAAAGATCAAAGAAACATTCATGCTGTATTAAATGTCACTCTTGTGCGCATGCGCAGTTGTGAAAGCAACGTGGGGTGGACGTGGCGAAGAAGGATAGTTCATTAATTGAAGTTCATAGAAATACCCAATCATGGCGTGAGTATGCATGCTTTTATATATTAATGTCCATTATTTTTTAAATTTTATTAGTAACAAGCCAAAAACTGAAATGACTGAAGATGAGATGAGGCAGAAAGAGGAGGAAGAGTTTAATACAGGACCTCTGTCACTATTAACTCAATCAGTGAAACATAATACTCAAGTATGTCATGTTGTTATTGTATGAATAGTTAATACTTACATGTACTGTACCTTTCTTGTAGGTTTTAATTAACTGTCGAAATAATCGTAAATTATTGGCTCGTGTGAAAGCATTTGATCGCCATTTTAACATGGTATTAGAAAATGTCAAGGAAATGTGGACTGAGACGCCAAAAACTGGAAAAGGAAAGAAAAAGGCACGTCCCGTTAATAAGGATCGGTATATTGCCAAATTGTTTTTACGTGGAGACTCTGTAATCTTAGTTTTACGTAATCCTGCTGCAATTGCAGCAAAGTCATGATCAGTTATATTTCTCTAATGTATTCTTGACACACCAAGAAATTATGTACGACCTTTTTTTTGTTATTTTATTGTCCAAAATTCATAATGAATTATTGTATACTTTAAAATTTTATCTACTGGGTGTGGCTCGTTTGTTCTCGTCGAAATGCTACTGAAGGTCGTAGTGCTAGTTTTGTTATATTGTACACTATCCTATGGAGATGAAAGTACATGTGAGGAAGATTTATGTGTTGCAAATGAAGAAGGGAGAGATTGTGGGTGTGGATCAACCAACAGAAACCCATCAATCATGACAGATCATGATCATGCAGAGGATAGTGATATGGACTATCTGTCAAATCCTGATGCTCCAGTTAATGAATTACTATTTATACCAGGCGGTATTTTCACAATGGGAATGGAGAAACCAATACTACCTCAGGATGGGGAGGGTCCTCCAAGAGAGGTTGAAATTACTGGATTCTATATGGACAAATACGAAGTTTCAAATGAAGAATATGCTAGGTTTGTACACGAAACTGGTTACCTTACAGAGGCTGAAGGTTTTGGTAATTCATTTGTTGTAGAGTATTTTATCAGCAAGGAGGTGTCTGATGAAATTACTCAAGCGGTAGCAAATGCACCCTGGTGGTTACCAGTTGAAGGTGCATCGTGGAAGCACCCAGAGGGGAAGGATTCTGATATAAAAGAACGAATGAACCATCCAGTGGTTCACGTATCATGGAAAGATGGTCTGACATTTTGCAAATGGGCTGGAAAGCGACTACCAACCGAAGCAGAGTGGGAGTATGCAGCAAGAGGGGGTTTACAAAATCGTTTGTTCCCCTGGGGAAATAATCCAACACCTCGAGGAGAGCATTGGATGAATATTTGGCAAGGGGAATTCCCTACTAATAATACATTAGATGATGGGTATGCTGGTACAGCACCTGTAGATGAATACCAACCTAACAAATATGGTTTGTATAACATGGCAGGAAATGTTTGGGAGTGGGTGTCTGATTGGTGGACAATACGCCATTCTAGTGAACCACAAAAAGACCCACAAGGACCTGCAAGCGGAACAGAGAAGGTGAAAAAGGGAGGTTCGTACATGTGTCACAGGGAATACTGTTATCGATATCGATGTGCTTCTAGGAGTCAAAACACACCAGACAGTTCAGCTTCAAATTTAGGTTTTCGTTGTGCCCAATCATCAGTTTAGTATATTATAATTACTTACCATTGATATTCTATTCTATTAATGCATGTACATATGTACCTGAAAAGAACACATTGCTGATAACAAAACTATAGTAATTCAACATGTACAATTTAACTGGAAAAAAAACAAGTTGTGAAAGTAATTAATAATTAAATAAATAGGTTTAAAATAGCAAATAGGTTTAAAATAGCATAATTTACAAGTCACAAGCAGCTGTATTTTAAAGTCGTTCATATTTGAAGGTTTGTCCGGTCTCCATTGATTCTATCTCTTCCTCTTTACTCATTATTTGATTATTAGGATCAAACAATTCACTATAATCTAAATATCACCAGTAATAATTATTACAATTCTACTTATCATAATTATATAACAAAACTCACTTGGTGGATCTTTCATTGTATTTTTTTGTGGTACATAACTATTAGCAGCTATATTATCCTCCAGTTCACTACTGTTGTAATCATAAAGAGGATTTCGAAATTGATGGCTAATGGATCCACCTCCCATACTGCCACGATCGTCATCATCAAATCCACCAGGTGACATATAAAGTGGATTATCATCGACTGAAACAGAATTCCTTTTGAATTCAATAGCTAAAGGTAATAAAATAATATATTATAAATTCTACATATGTTCTACTGTACTGTACTTATAGGTTTGGAGCTTTTTCGCTTTTCTACAACTTTAACGATTACCCATATTCCAACACCCACTGCAATGAGAAGCAGTACTCCTACTACTGCTGCAATGGCAATTCCAGCAACAGCTCCACCACTGAATGATTGCTTATCATCTACACAAAGCAAGATTTTGATAATCATACGGGGATTAGTTTAAGAAATGTTGTTTGCTAACCTTCAGATCGCTGAGTTGTGACATTAATCAGAGAGTCACAGTTTAATCCTGTAAAACCTGTACGACAGGTACATGTGTAATTGGCACGTCCATTAGTCTGTATTTCGTTACACGATCCTCCATTTAAACATGGTGTGGCTGTACATGGTAGTTCAAGATTTACTTCACAGCTTTTTCCGGTGTAAGGATAACTACAGTTACACTGATAGCTGTTAGGAATATTAAAACAAGTTCCACCATTCTGACATGGTTCTTGACTACATGAATTGAGAAAATCCCTGCAGTCTGTACCCTAGAAAGTATGTAGGTATAACAATTAACTTCACTGTATTTCTAGTATACAGACCTCGTAATATTTATCACATTCACAATCATAACCATTAATCAAGTCAGTACATGTTCCATGATTACAAGGACGATTAGCACATTCATCAATATCTGTTTCACAAATGTCACCAGTATAGCCTGCCTCACAATTACAACTTGTTTGATCATCGATAATCTGAAACAGTAACGAAGATATGTAAACATAATAAAGTTCTGTAACTTACAATACAGCGTCCTCCATTACTACATGGATTGGGATCACACAAGTGAGTCTCACAGTAATCACCTTTGTAGGCTGGTGGACAAGCACAATAGAAACCATCTTTCTGGTTCTGTTGAAGAAATAACTATAAAACTCTCTTCAGCTAACATTACATGTTTCAACTTATGGAGATTGAAGCAAGCTAAATCTGTTTAACTTACATAGCATGTGCCTTCGTTCAAGCAATCCACTGAATCACATCCATTTATAAATATATCACACAATGAGCCAGTGTATCCATCAACACAATTACAAGCAAAACCATCTGAAGTAAGCTGCATAAGAGAACTCAAGTAAAGTCTGATACAACAATGGAAAGTAATTTTGTACCTCGCAAGTACCTCCACTCTGACATGGATTGTTGGCACAAATGTGTATTGGTGTCTCACATGTTTTTCCAGAATAATCTTCAGTGCAAGTACAGGTAAAATCATCAATAGAATCCTAGATGAATAGATATATCATGCATATACATAAATAGATAAGTCCATTTACTTACTGTGCACGCCCCATCATTAAAACATGGATTTGGATCACAATCGTCTATGTTAGTAGCACAAGTCTCTCCGGTATAGCCTGGATCACATTGACATGTAAACATGTTGACACCATCCTAACAAAAATATAGAGGGGAGTAACAAATGAATAAGCAAGGAGATCATAGTGTACTCTCACATGGCAAATTCCATGATCACTGCAAGAGTTTGGATCACATTCATTAATATTTGTACCACATGTTAGTCCAGTGTAACCACTCACACAAGAGCACACAAATCCATTTATAACATCCTATAATGAATAACGAAAGGCAGTAAGACCTATTCAACTTCTTATCAGTTGTTTTCTTACTGTGCAGGTACCATCATTAGAACATGGCTCTGACTGACATTCATCATTGTCTGTTTCACAATTTATACCATAGTACCCATCTGTACAATGACAACTGTACTCATTCAATCCATCCTATGTTGAGAAGATAGATTCAAAACCATTCATTTGCACATATATAATTATTTGTACATACTATGCATGTGGAATCATGAAGACATGGGTTTGGATCACAATCATCAATGTTAGTTTCACATACATTCCCGGTATATCCTTCAACACAGTCACAAGTGAAAGAATCAATACCATCCTATATATATATATATATATATATATATATAATAAAATCATACTCTATATAGTTTCGATACTTAAATTGAAATGCATTATCTGAAGAGTATATTGTGTTTACTAAATGTATGTTGAAGAGAACACCGTTTTTAAAAGTGTACTGTAAAACAATCAGTTGTAAGTAATTTACATTGCAAGTTCCTTCATTAGTACAAAGATTAGGAGTACAATCATCAATGTTAGCACTGCAGTTCTTATCTGTCCATCCAGCTGCACAAGTACACTGATAATCATTCACCTTGTCCTAAAATTATTGTAATAATAATTATTATAATAATAATGATAATGTAAATGTAATTCCCGTACAGTGCAAGTTCCTAAATTTATGCAAGGGTTTGGATCGCAATCGTTAATATTTTCAGAACAGGTGTCTCCAGTATAACCTGCATCACAGGTACAACGAAATCCATTAACAATATCCTGAGATAGAACAAAAAATTAATGATTAAATTTGTTAGCTTAATCTAATTTTATTACTAGGCTTGTTCAAAATATTAATCATTGCAGACATTCACTTTTTATATAGACAGGCACAGCAATACTTACTGTGCAAGTTCCATGTTGACAAGGTGATGATGAACATTCATCCACATCTGTCTCACAATTATCACCAAAGTAACCAGCAGCACATGAGCAGAAATAAGAATCAATTCCATCCTATAAATTAGAATCAATTGTACATCTTTTGTAACCTCCATTAAAACCTCACATTGCATATTCCTCCATTTTGACAAGGATTAGGATTACAGTCATTAATGTTAATATTACAAGTACTACCACTGTATCCATCATCACAGCTACACTCGAAATTATTAAGACTGTCCTGATTGAGACAGATTTCAAAACGTATTTACAGTTATTTGATTGGTCTGACTTACTGTGCAAGAGCCATGTATGCAGGGGTTAGGGTTACAGTCATCAATATTAAAGTCGCAGTCTGAGCCTGTCCAACCAGATGCACATACACACGTATATCCATTTACTTCATCCTTGAGTAGAAAAGAAGATATGTATCTTTAATTGTAATATGAAATATAGTTTTTCTCACCATACATGAGCCCCCGTTGCTACAAGGATCTGAAGCACATTCGTCTATGTCATTTTGACAATTGAGACCATTGTACCCTGAAGGACATGTGCATGTGTAACCTCCAGCTCCTGTATTAGAACAGGTGGCTCCATTTTGACATGGGGAATTATGTTCACAAGGAATTAGATCTGAGAATATAAATAGGAATAAATTTAGACTCAAATTCAATACTTCTAGTTTGAGATT
The DNA here is from genome assembly GCA_947044365.1 of Petrosia ficiformis. Taxonomy (NCBI): domain Eukaryota; kingdom Metazoa; phylum Porifera; class Demospongiae; order Haplosclerida; family Petrosiidae; genus Petrosia; species Petrosia ficiformis. The sequence continues at coordinate 4,484,292 of OX345639.1, forward strand.
CATCATTATATAACATAAATAAAAAGTTACTGACCAACATCACAGTTTGATCCTCCCCAATTATCATAACACTGACAGTCATCAGGAACAGTACAATTTCCGTTTACTATAAATAATATAGGAAATTTGAATAATTTAATATGATTACCCATCAAGTTCTATATACATACCACAGCCTTCACTCTTAATACATTGATTACAATCATCTCCTTCCCAGCCAGTGATGCAACTGTGTAAGAGATACATTAAATTTTATGTGTAAAATATGTATGTATGTATATTGCATATATAATTATTTTATTATTATTATATACATGTAGCTTAGGCATGTATGTCTGTTTGATAATATTATATTTTGTGTGTTGTGTATTAAGTATGTTTATCTATGCATATTAGTGTAATCATCATGTTTATTTGAGTAAAGTAGTTTTTTTTACTTACTCACAACCATATGGTTCATCACAAGATCCTCCAACAGGATTGCAACTATCATTACAAATTGCTACATTATCACAAATATGGTGTGTGTGTGTGTGTGAGTTCAGAAAATAAATTCATAGAAATATTCATAGAAAATAATATCCCAAAATTTAATATGCTAGTCATGTATTAATTACATCACATGAGAATTGTGAATGCCATTATATGAATCTCTTGCATCATTAGTCATCTCAAAATAGCATAACATATTCCAAGAATTAATGCTAATCTGTCAAATGCCATGAGTACTGAATATAATATGTATAATACTGCAAAACAAAATAGTTATTTATTGGTTAGTACAGTTGCATGGATTTAACAATTAGTTCATTGTTCAGGATAAATGCATCTAAAATGGTTACCAAACCCTTCCACCTACGCTTTGTGGCGAGAGTAATAATGCCATAGTTACTTTCTACTAAATTGGTTGAAGCACTATAATTTTAGGGTGCTGTCTACTCGTATTTCAATTTACTATAAGTTTAGAATTACATGTACATATTATCTGTCCATCATAAGGGTTTAGAAACCTGCAAACACATAGTTTAGTGCCTTGAATAGTGATGTGCACATTATGTTGTAGTAACATCATGCATGTAGCCACAACATCTTCTATAACAATTAACAAACTAAATTAAATTTCATGCTATTCCTTGTAACTGTACTAACTAATAAAATTGTTCTTTTAACAATTTAATTTTTACATTGTAATACTGCAAACTCACGTGTTAAACAGTTTCCACTTGCGCCACTCCAGCCTTCAAGACATACTTTTGTACCATCACTATTACATGAATAGTGTCCGCTATTATCATCAGTTTGTAAACAGAATGTCGTACATGCTGATCCATAGTAATTAGTATTACATATTACTCGAAACTGAAGTTCAATTGAACCTTCTCCATTAGTTCCACTGTATGATTGTGTTGCTGTGTAAGATTCACTTACTGATAAAGATGATACTTGAGCAATAACCTCATCAACTAAGTCATCTCCATTACTATCAATATCATCAATAATGATTTTGAGCTGAAATGATCCCTAAGATGGTATATAGATAATTATATATAGTATACAGAATGTAATTATGCATAAAATCTCACTGGCCAATTTGATCCAGTAAAATCCATTGGATTAGGGACATCATTATCAATTGGAATTTCAAAAGTTATTGCATTACTGCCGACATATTCAGTCTGGTAACTTCCCATAGGACAGTGGTCACTACTGGTGTCATATCCATAAGTCCTCATACAGAACTTGAATTTATTATCACATGTTTTATCACAACTAATAACCCATCCAAGCCATGTATATCCATCACAACAACTTCCATCAGAATCATAACCTGTACCAGTCCATGATACAGCTCTCACTTGTAATTTATAACTTCCCTGGACTACAACCTATTTGAAGAATATGTAAACCAGTTATATAATATTTACTTGATGTTATAAACTTACCAAACAGGATAGAATGCATGTTAGCAGTGTTAGTAGCTTAATGAAAGACATCTTCACTGTAGGTTAGAAAACAGTCAGGGTGTGGCTCAATTTCAGCAAACCTCAGATCATGAATATAATTATCTCAGGTCATGAATATAATTATTATTATAATCACACATGATAGTTGTACATTTCTTTTCAAAAAAACAGTAAAACATGTATAATTTTAGACAAAAACAAATGGTGAGTATGTACATAATATTTTGATAAAACATAATAAATTTATATCATGATTGCTTGTTAGTTATTAGTTGTATTGTACAGTTAGTTACATATTTTTTTTGTTAAACAGTTAATGAGACTTCATGTGGGTGTATTAATTTGGTTGTCTGTAACTAGAGTCAAATTCATAATGTCCATATGGTGAGTCTCTCTCTGGAGGAACAAAGGGAACTCCTCGTGTTTCTGTATTCTCATACAATCCCTGATCATCGTTTGGTGGCTCTGAATAGTAAGTACCTTCAACTTGTTTTGAAGAATTCTCAGTTGGTTCCTGTTCCCCTTTAATATTTGAGTAATAAATGTCTTCATCATTAACTTTTGTTGAAACATCTAATAAATAATTATTTCCATCAATTTCTTCTTTAATTGAATTCAAAAGCACTGCATTGCCAATCTTTTCATATCCATCATCACTGATTTCCTGATTCTTATTAGTTTTATCATATAAAGGGTTTTCAAGACTTCTTATGGTAGTGACGTCATCTTCAGTGGAGTAAATGAGATTTACATGTGAACCCATAGAAGAGGGAGAGTAATTCGGATTTTCCATTTGATTTGTTATAGTTGCTGAACTCCCAGTGACTGCTGTTAAATAGACGAATGAATAGTTTGATGAGTAGATACATTCATTGATTGATAGATGAATGAATGAATGAATGAATGAATGGATGGATGGATGGATGGATGGATGGATGAATGGGTGGGTGTGTGGTTGGATGGATGGATGGATGAATGGTGGGATGGATGGATGGATGGATGAATGGATGGATGGATGGATGGATGGATGGATCAATACATTACTAACAAATGCACAGATATATCAACTAACCATTACAGTTTGAAATAGAGTACTTTCTCTTTTTTCTACTAGCTAATAAAATTGTAATCACAACCACACCAACAATTAATAGCACAATTAATAGCACAACACCTACAGCTATAACTGCAATAATACCTATACTCATTTGAGTAGATTGAGTCTCAGCTGTATGTGAGAAGAAAATAACATTACCAAAGACCTCTGATCAAGTAATATGAAATAGAGACTTTCTCTTTTTACTACTAGCCAATAAAATTGTAATCACAACCACACCAACAATTAATAGCACAACACCTACAGCTATACCTGCAATAACACCTATACTTATTTGAGTAGATTGAGTCTCAGCTGCATGTGAGAAGAAAATAACATTACTGATCAAGTAAGAGAAATGTTCCCAAGCATGCTAAATTAGGTTGAGCCAATATTTTGGAAATCCACCACTCAAAATGTAGTGTAATCTCATTATGTGCATGTGTGATGATAATTAACACCCACAAACTGAAACCTCATCAAAGACAGAACACACAGAATACATACATTAGCACCACACAACGCATTCATACACACATACAAACCACAAACATACATATACACACCCACACACATACATAATACAAACCTGTATTACTTTCAGTTAAAGTTGGTAGTGGAGATGAAATACTGGTGACCGTAGATAGGGAAGAAGAACCACTGGATACAGTTAGCAGTGGAGAAGTATTAAATGAAACACTTGATAGAGTTGGTTGGGGATTAAGTACTATAACAGAAGAGAATGATTGTTATTATTTACTATCATGTATAAATATGCAATAGAGACAATAGGATCGATATAATGATTGATAAAACAATTGATGATACAAAGTGTCTTAATTACTTAGCATACCACAAACAACACTCTGTGTCAATCTGATGTACCAGGGAATGCACAATGAAACTGTAAACTAGATTACAGGATGTGAGAACATGCAAAATCTGTTGATCTTACTAACTATATACACAATATATACTATAATAGAAGCCGGCTTCACATATGTATGTATGTAGGCGGAATGTTTACAATTAGAGTCAGCAGTAAGCACATCCACATGCAACCTATTCCCTCAAACAGTCTAAACATACTAGAACTTGTTTGGCCTATACACTATGCAGTCTGGTTCACAGATAATTAATTTATGGATTGATGTTGCATGGATGGTATGGGTCAGTGGATAAGGCCATAACAATTTAATACCTGGTTTAAAAACCATTGCATTAATATAGATAAATGGGATGGTTGGGTGGATAGATGAATAGATGAAAGGATGAATTAATTGCTCACATGTTGTGCAGTTAGTTTCCTTTCCTAAATATCCTTCAAGACATACTATGTTGCCTTGTGAGTCACATGTATAATGACCTCTTTCTCCATCCATTGGTTCACAAAACACACTACATTGGGAACCAAAGTAGTTTGCAGCACAATACATACGAAAATCAATTTGAATTTTATTGAAGAGTCCAGAAAGTTCATAGATAGGCGTAAAATGATCGCTAGTACTAACAATGAATATACCCTTAATTGTACTGACTAAATCATCATTCGCATCATCATTAGGTGTGATATCATTGGGATCACTGTCATCATCATAAACTCTAGTTATAAACCGTAATTCATCCTGTATTAAATATACAACAAATATAATATGCAAAAATATATATTTTTTTTGATGCAATAAAAGACCACAACGTTTGAAAATGTAATTTAATTATAATATTACTTCTTCAGGCCATTCTTCTCCATGGAATACTAATGGATTGGACACTTCTGCACTAAGTTTTTTTCCTATTTCAAACTCCAAATTATCTCCTCCGATAACATCAGTCTCATAGTTCCCATATGGGCATGTGTTTTCATCAGTCTCATTAATATCTTGCAAGCAAAATAAGAAGTAGTTGTCACATTCTTTACTGCAAATTCCATCTATGTGGCCATCACTATCACAACACAGGAAATTATTAAGATTACCCACTGAGTGGCTGTTTTCATTTACATATCTATGTACACCTATCTCAAGAATCCATCGGGAATTTACCTAATGAGAGATAGTAAGAAATACTTAATAATAATTACATTCTTTACAACTTACTTCTGTAAACAAAAGCAGCAATATGAATTGGTATATATTTACTGACTCCATGTATGCAATGGTGATTCTTCTTTGAGAAATGAAGTGCAAAATACATTTTATAGTAGAGCTCGCCCACGCATTATTGATTGACAGCCACACCTCAAAGCTTAATCAGCAGAGCAAAGATGTTTCAAAATCGAATGCTGAGTTTGGAGAATGGAGTGGTACTGGGAGCTACCATCTTGATTCTAATGATACTATTATTGACTGGAGCAGCATTACTAAGAGATGAAGACATCATGATTATGTTACAAAATGTAAGAAATTTATTCTCTTCACAACCTCTGAAACACAGGAAAACTAAAAGAAAGAAGAAACAAGTACAGATGAATAGGAAGAGAGAGAGTGTTAATAGATCAGGATTAGATGATATGCCATGGGAAGATATATTCAAAGTTAGACCTCCTCCTGTTGGAGATGCAAATGAACATAGACATAACATTGCATTAATTAGGCCATGTCAAAGGTATATAAGTGTTTGAAATGATATGAAATAGTCATCTGTCTAATGATAGTCAAGTACATGATGTCATTAGTACAATATATCCCGGCATGCTCAAACAATACTCACAAACCTTATCTAATTTAATTTTCTAGATGTGGCATTTATAATGCGAAAAAGAATTGTCAGTAAGTATGTGTGACTTTATCTAATTCATTTATAAACCAACCTAATCTATAGACTCAACTGTTGTGCTAACTGTTGCCATGGTAACCCAGACTCTGTGTGTAAAGTGCACGGTACTGGTTACCAAACGTCTGTTAATACAGTTGATGAGGCAATAAAATATGGATATATTGAAGTAGATATCAGTTATGCAAATTTGAAAATATGTCCACCCAAAGTATCAGAATTAGGAGCTCATCTGGTAAATCATTCATATTCTATAGCTCACTTCATCCACACATATCCATTCATACTATTCTATTTATCAGGTATCTCTTAATTTATCAAACAATCGATTATCTTCTATACCAGATAGTATAGGGAACTTAATTGGATTACAGGAATTATTTCTACAATATAACCACCTCACAGAATTACCAGTAAGTTGGTACACATACATATAACACTAACCCATTGATCACATATCTCACCTTTCTCTCCCTCTCCCTCTCATAGTCCACTATATGTCAGTTGAGTAGACTTGTAGAACTAGATGCTAAGAACAATTTCCTGTCATCTCTTCCCTTGGATATTGGGTGTCTCTCTGAACTCAACATTCTTTGTGTCATGAATAATCTTCTTACATCATTACCTACATCAATAGGATACCTTGTTGAAATAGAAGAATTAAGTCTACAGTCAGTAACTATTCTATCTATCTATCTATCTATCTATCCATTCATCACGTGAAAACTCTTTCAATGATGATAGTCCTTTGTGATCCACTCATCCATGAATAATTATAATTATTATTATTACATGTATAATTATGTAGTTCTAATCTCTTACGAACTCTTCCTGATGAAATTTGTAATTTACAACAATTAAAGGTATCCAAAAGTTCTGTACGTATGTATGTATGTATATATGATATATGTATGTGTGTATGTATGTATGTATGTTTGTATGTATGTATGTATGCAGTGTATGTGTATGTAGATGTGTGTGTGTGTGTGTGCATGTATGTATGTGTATATGTACGTATGTACATACATATGTTCGTGTGTTATAATTATAACATATATATTATGTATAATTATGTACATATGTATGTATGTTGTAGTACATGTAACACAATGTGATTGTGTAGTTATTATATTGTGGAGAGAACAAGATTCAACACTTACCAAACATGTTTGGTAAACTGGTCAAGCTAACAGATCTGGATTTATCAAGCTGTGAACTGGTAACATTACCAGATTCATTGTGTCAATGTTATGACCTCACTAGACTATGGTTAACAAACAACAAGTGAGTGTGTCATGTGACAGTTCACTTGACAGTAAATGAACTTACTATTGACTCATTCCATCTCAGATTGACAACATTGCCAAATCGTATTGGTCTCTTAAAAAACCTTAAAGAACTCCATGTTAGGAAAAACTGTCTGAAGTACTTTCCGATATCAATTAAAGATCTTTCATTATATACATTTTCAGGTTCTCATATTTCTTCTTTCTTGTCAGTTTACTTCAATCATATCTCTTCCTCCTCAGCTCAGCAAAATCCTACTCTCAAAGAAAAGCAACTTAATCACTTGAGTCATTCTCCTTCTCACGACTTCCCTCCACTTTTGGAAATAACAGCACGAGAGGTATTGAAAAAAGGTATTGCATGGAGAAAAGGAGCGATTCCTCTTAGTCTTGAAGGTAATTTGAAAGTATTATGTAAGTTTAACTGAATGTGAAATAAAATTGTACCCATAGAATGTGTGGTAATATCATACCATAAGGGTTGCACAAACATTGTGTTTGAACTACAACAGTTTGCATATACATCTCATGTGTAGCACACATGATCATACTTGTACCACAGTATAAAATAATATTTGTTCCATGCTCCATAATCAGTTCACAGATGCACATATGGAGCTATCTATGGTGGTGCCAATATGATCACATAATGTAATGCATGTATAAACAAGGCCGTAGGAACCACTGCGGCCGCTGCGGTCTTGGCCGCAGCACTTTTGGTTAAGAATATTGCGCATGCGCAAATCACACACATGCTAGTATGAAAATGGCGATATCGAAGCAGCTGCTACCAGTACCCACTACCCACAATCGGCGAGAAACCACATCAACCAGTGAACTTCAAGTTTCCTAAACGCGAGTTTGGTAAACAAAAAATTGTGAGATCTTTTCAATCCCAGTGGTTTTCACGTTGGCCTTGGGTTCACTACGAAGATCGTGATTTGGCATTTTGTCACGTATGCATAAAAGCATATTGTCAGAATGTACTTTCCTCTGCTAACCTGGAGTACACCTATATTTCTTCTGGTTACTGTAACTGGATGCCTCGGTAAAACTGCAGTGTCATGAAAATCATCTTATGATTTTACATATCCATCGAGAACTCACAGATAAACTTGATTTAATTGAGACTGCTAACACATTTATTTCTGGACATGAACATAGATCGAGTATTTTTGGAAAATTTCATCAGAGTGACATGTAAAACGTTTATCATATTATTATGGTTTTAAAATCATTCAATTAGTAACTGAAATTGCTCACAATCAATGTCAGATACTTAAAATAGAAAAATTTCCTGGGGGGCGTGCCCCCAGACCCCCCTAGTTTGGGTACCTCCCAAGAGTTAACAATCCTTCCATCTGGCCTTACCACCAGTTATTTCCTTCCTATGGCCTTGATAAAATAATATTTGTTCCATTGTCAGTTCGCAGATGCACATATGGAGCTATCTATGGTGGTGCCAATATGATCATATAATGTAATGCATGTATAATCCGAACACCTTTTTTTTTGCACTTTAATATACAATACATATTTTTTTCTTGTAGATCTGCTGTCTCAATATGTAACATGTTCGCATTGTGGAGGTCCAGCATTCATTTATTATTCATCAAAGGTCACCTTTCATTTAGTGGGTGTGTACTATCGACTCCCTCTTTACGAATATACATGTTCACCACACAACTTAACACACTGTGAACAGAATAGATGATCAACATGAACCAATTGTAATATATTATTTGTCAAATTACTGATTATACAACACTGTATTCATATTATAAACATATTATCATCTATTTACACTCCAAATGTCAAATAGACTGCTACCGAAAGCAGTTATATGATCCAGTGATCCTACTGACCCCTTCATGTGAGTCAATTCTGAATTCACTATCCTGGAGAGATAAAAAATAATAGAATCACTCAACATATCTCCCTGGCTTTACGCGTAGTGCCTCCACTTGACCACCCAGTCACATCTCACCCCTCTCACAAATCATAGTTCCTACACTCTCATCACATCCCACTCCTCTTCAATCTTATGATTTCTCAGACTTACCCGTGTTCTGTGCTTCCATTATTAGTAATATTTAGTTTATTTAAATGTGATTTGAGACATGTCTTAAAATTCTGTTCTATACCTAAAAACAAAGCCTATAGAATTGAATTGGACAAGATAACTGAAGGATGTATGAAGGATGAGATGAGATGAGATGTGAAGAGATTGAGCTGCAAGAGTTAGTAATACCTGTAGATGATCTGGAGGGACAAGGTCATCTAATGCTTCGTGGAGTTTTAACAGCTGTTTTGTGATTGTCTTGAAACATTGAGAGGGGGTTGGTGATTTTACCTCCCACTGGAAATGAAGATACAATGGTCACATACCCTACCCCCTTCTCCCACAAGCACACACTCACTTTAGCTAAAAGTTTAGTTATCAATTCGTCCATTATGGTAATGATTTTATGATTAATTTCTCTACAATGACTACCTATATCCTACAAATGATATAAAAAGATGACTAGATTACTGGAGATCTTTCCAAACCTCCTGAGCTTGATCAAATTGAAGAAGAAGAACACATTTCTTAGGAGTCAGTCTCTTTCTAAAGTGAGTTTTGATATCTGGTATAAGCAACATGACTGCTTGTAAACACCGAAGAACAAGAGCTGTGGAAAGAAAGAAGATGTAAGTTAAGATGTAAGTGAAGATGTAAGCATATTCTCACTCAAATGTCTTGTCGTAATTGTCTTTAATCCAACAACTTCTACAGCTCCAGCTCCTAAAACTAATTGACAAGTGCGAGCATTAAAAAACTAAATAAAGTAAATATAATAATTATCTGCCTGGAGTAGTGGTCTGTCTGTGTGTAGTGCGATTTAAAGTTAGTTTCTACCTTTAGCATATCAACTAATTTTCCTAGTATGTCAGTGACTAACATCGGTAAATCATTAATAATCTGACAGTATTCTGTTATCATATTTAGGAGGAGGAGAAGAACACTGAAGAAAAGAAAGAGAACAGAGTGAAGTAGTGACAAAGAGAAGGAAGAGGAATGATGGAGGGAAGGGTGCTGGACAGAGTCTGCAGAGAGAAGGAGGTAAGGAGATGGGCGACTTCATGAAGTGTGTCTCACCTAACTACAGCAAACTTTTCTCCATGAATAGTCAGGAATTGTTCAGCATGAATACTACTTTGAGAGGACAGTACTGTGTGAAGAGAAATATAATTATTTTTTAATTCTGACAAGTTCACAGGAGATTTCACTAACAAGAGCGACTAGTAACAGAAGATTCCTCTGACACTGGCTCAGGAACAATCCCCTCCTCCAAAGTGCGTGTGACTCTCTGTATTTCTGGAGGTACATCAGATTGTCTCCATCTCTCTCCATCCAAAAGGATACTAAGAGATATTATGTTAAAATAGAAATGTAGAAATAATTTTATATACCTTAATTTACTCTTTCTAGTCTCGTGGAAATGTTCTAAAAATTTCTTAGCCTTAAAAAAACAAAAATATGCGGCATAAATGGATATATTAAAGGATAGATAGATAAATAGATAGATAGATAGATAGACGAATGTTTGAATGACTACTTGTGATAAGAGTGTATATTGAAGATGTGGACACTGTCGTCCTGTGATACCAGCTGAAGTATCAATGAATCGACCAATAAGACGAACAAGACGTACAAAATCACCAGGCACTAGATCATCCAGAAGACCTGCCTGTATTATGTATATACATACATACATACATATACACACATGTACATATACATACATGCATACATACATACATACATACATACAAACATACATACATACATACATACATACATACATACATACATACATACATGCATACATGTACATACATACATACATACACACATACGTACAGACAAACAGACAGACCTTTGCTCTAATGTTAATTATCTTAGTACATCTAGAATGCAGTAAGCTACACACACCACACAAAAGTTCATGGCATTCAGAAACCAGAAGTTGACATTCTGATGATGTTACTGTATTTTTTCTCATATCTAGTTTCATGTCTCTTTTTAATATCTCAGTTCCTGTCTCCTCTTCCTTTTCTTCCTCCTTCTCTTCATTTTCTTCCTTCTCCTCCATTTTATGTTTTGCTGTCTCTTCAACAGTAGAAAGGGCCAAAGCCTCTATATGAGCATCACTCAATTCATCATCCATCAGTAACTGATCTAAACGATCCTCAGCTTCTTGATCACCAAATTCTCCAAACCCACTCTCTCCCTCTCCCTCCCCATCTCCACCTTTGCGATTAGAAACTACACTATCTGGATCATTATCAAAAGTATGAAGGTTTGGTGTTGTGGGTGTGGGTGTTAGAGGGGTGAGTACCCCTGCTACATCTCGGGATGCTTGAGTAATCACTGATAACGTTTTCTAAAAAAACAGGATGACACAACATGATGCAAGATGTCACAGCCTGAATGATATAGACAAGTAATATGCATGTACGTAGTATGACAAGCAAGATGACACATTATGACAAGAGTAACCAATATGATGCAAGATGATGCAAGATGATGCAAGATGACACAGAGACACATCATGACACAATGATACAAGATACATAATGATGCAAGATGATGCAGATGATGTAAGATGACACATAGAGACACATTATGACACAATGCTGCAAGATACTAGACACACACACCTGAACACATCTCATATATGAGAGGAGATTAGTAAATGTATAACTCAACATTCCAAACCAGGATTCAAAATTCATTGCCCTCATACGATCACCAAGACTTAGACCCACGTCATCAGAGTCTGGTTCCCCTTCCTCTCCCCCATGATCAGGAATTTGTAAATATCGTTCAACAATCTAATAACATCAATAAACAGTTTTATAATGTCATAATGTGGTACATCATGTGGTACATCATGTGATATATCATGTGATATGTGATACATCATGTTATTACTTGACTGACCTCTTTAACTCGCACTTTCGATGATGTGAGAAGTTTTTCTCCAAGAGCTGACAAGAAATTAAGCTTCTTACGCCTTAGCAACCCCTTAACTATAGACTCAAGCTGGATCTATCAGAATGAGAATGAGGATATAAATAAAATCAATGCATACATCTTTCTATCTATCCATCTATCCATCCACATCCATCCATCCATCCATCTATATATTCCATATTCCTAACAGAATCACATTCTATAAATATTTATTTATTAGTTGTCGTACTTCAGTTTGCACTTCTTCAGGACTTCCTATTCTCTCTCCCTCACCAACAAATATCACTCGACTTTGAAGATCTTCCAAAGCAACGTGAATGAAATCAGCCTCCATCAGGTTTTCTATTGCCTTCTCTAACTCATGGAGTTGTGATCCTAGGTGTCTGAGAATTGGGATGAATAGAGGGATGGATGGATAGATGGATGCATGAATAGATGAATGGAAGGACAGATAGATAGATAGATTATAGATGGATAGATGAATGATGCATCAATGTTTAGAGAAGTAGATAAATAGATAGATGAAGCAATAGATGGATGCATACACATGTATATTAAATCTACCTTAAGCATATGATTCCTCTTAACTCATTATCTAACATGGACTGAGTCCTATAAATCAGTTCCAAAGCTCCTACAAAATCTGAAGTACCTAGTAATAACTGTATCGTATGTTGTGTTTGATGTACAGCTGCTATTTGTTGGAGTTTATGGCAAACAGAGGAGAGTCTAACACGTTTCTGTTTAAAATCACATAACTTGATTATCGGGTGCGTAAGTTGTTGGTCCAGTAGACGAACATGATGCCTTAAGTTAGAAAGAAGACAATCATGAAATCCTCTGAAGTATCTTTTAGTTTTTTTATGTTAAACTTTTCATTTTATAATATATGTACTATTAGTACAGAGATTTGGAATCTGACTAATACGATTGGGAATCTGACTATTATGATTGGGAATCTGACCACAGTGACCAGGAATCTGACTATTATGATTGGGAATGGGAATATGGCAATTAGTATGTAGTAATGAAGACTCCAGTAATGATCTTCAAACTCCAAATAAATAATATGCAGTAGCCCCAACTATATTCATAACCCTGCAAAACGCTGACTGTATTTACATGTATAATTAAGTGTCTAAGTGTCTACAAATAGTTGTAATTAATTCATCACACTGGCTCCAAATGATTTTGTATATAAGCTGATGTTTAGGGCTAGTGAGTGTACTTTATTTTGTATGATGAAATATCAATCCAGCTAAAGTTAAGTCAAAATGTAAAGCTAAGATAATATCTATTTTAAAATATATATACCTCAGTTCTAATACATCTTGTCTGACTTGCATTATGAGTGATTCTAGTTGTCTTTGCGAAGCCAGTGTGCTGAAGAACACATCAGAACGTAATGATATTTGATGGGCTAAATGAACCTCTACAACATCTAACTGGTGTGTGAGCTAAAGATTTTAAGACAGTGTGTGTGTGTGTATTTACAAATGGATCACGAAGAGAAAGACATGATAAAATACACATAAATGGATTTATGATGTGTGGTGTGTGAGCTAAAGAAATAAAGATATTGTGTGCATTCACAAATGGATCACAAAGAGAAAGACACATAGATGGATTTATGATGTGAGGTGTATGAGCTAAAGAAATGAAGACTGTGTGTATTCACAAATGGATCACAAAGAGAAAGACACATAGATGGATTTATGATGTGAGGTGTGTGAGCTAAAGAAATAAAGATATTGTGTGTGTTCACAAATGGATCACAAAGAGAAAGACACATAGATGGATTTATGATGTGAGGTGTGTGAGCTAAAGAAATAAAGATATTATGTGTGTGTGTGCGTGTGTATGCATGTTCACAAAGGAATAGTGGATCACAAAGAGAGAGACATAATAAGTAGATGGATTTGTGATGACATTTGAGAATATTTCATACTTTTTCATGTAATAGTTTGGTAGACTGGAGAGTTGCCATGTTACCTCCATCCTCCTTACCTCCTCTGGAGGAGGAGGAGACAACAGACGGGGGAAGAATATGAGGTAGAGGGATTATCTGTAGAAAAGTACGAGGATCTTCCAAAGAGAAATCATGTTGTATGAAGAGCTATAGGAAATGAATATTCATTTAATTATAAAAAATACTGAAACACCTAGGTACCTTTGGAATATTGTTTAAATCATAGAGTCTACCATCTGTGGAATTTACTATCACTTATTACACTTATCAGTGATATCATACATATCACACTTATCACACATATATTGTACATCATGTATATATTACACATACATAACATACATATCACACATACATTATTAGTCTTATAGAGTTAGATATTACCTTGTTTAACCTGCCTGACAGGTACAGGAGATACAGGAGACACAGGAGAAGATGGAGACAAGTTCCCTTTTTCTGTCTCCCTCACAATATTCCGATGAGATTTTCTTCCCTATAAACAAAGCCTGTGAACTTATATTGACTACACCCACAACCTATTTACCGCAGCAGTCTCTTTGAGGTATCGTAAAAAGTCTCCCAGTTCAATAGTGGGTACAGAGCTGGGTGGAAATGGTGCATAGGGGACAAAACTCTCTCCCCACGTCTTTGTGAATAAATCTGTTTCCCGATGGAGAGGGTCGTTGAGTGCAGCTGGTAGATTTTGACTAGCTGAGAACATTGTCCAATTCTCTGATTGCTTGGTTAGTTCTTTTATTGGAGTAATTCTAGGTCGGACAAGTGTTTTGGAAGATCTTCTTCCTCCATCTTGTTGTCCATCTTCTTGAGAGCTAATCAACCCATCAGCCATCTTAACAAAGACATTTATGATAATTTATTATGTAATGTAACAACTCTAACCTCCTCATTGCTTCTTCACATTGAACATTCAAGTTAGAATAGGTATCAGTCCTCACAGCAAACCACACCCATTATGATATTATAACCCACAATAAGTCAATAACTCTTAAATTAATGTAATAGTCTATCTTATATAGTCCAAAAGCATGATTATAAGTTTCAACCACATGTATTCATGTTGTCTCACAATCAAGTCAATGAATGACCAATCAGTCGCTAACAATTATTGAAAATTGAGATTTGATCCAGTTGCTTGGGTCCTGTAAAGACTGTAACTTAATTAATAATTATTATGATTAGATCTAGATGTCTAGATGTTTTTTCTGCCCCTTTTTTAATCGAATAAGAAAACTACTATATATGTATGTGGGTTTTGAGCTACTCATTAATTATTAAATGTATTCATTGATGAGCCCCACCCAACTTTTGAATGTGTGTGTGGTATTTGATTCATAAAACAAAAAGGATTTTATCTGAAGTTGCAAAGAAAGAGTTGTGTGTTTGTCATATTTTGATCTTTACAAGTGCAGAGGTCTTTCTCTTTGATATAGGAATTGTGAGATTGACAGCTG
Source organism: Petrosia ficiformis (assembly GCA_947044365.1). Lineage (NCBI taxonomy): Eukaryota > Metazoa > Porifera > Demospongiae > Haplosclerida > Petrosiidae > Petrosia > Petrosia ficiformis. The sequence goes on from OX345639.1 coordinate 4,499,871, forward strand.
GTAGCTCAAAATAAGAAATCATGAGGACCCATCTCCGCCCACTTTTAGGTATTTCTTTAACAAAATAAAGATGATATTGAGCATTGTGATCACAATGAAAGTTAATACATTTAGCAAAGATGTTTGCTCAAAATCATAACTTTGTATAATTATAGTTATTACTCTGTTACTTTTAGTGGTGTTGGTGGTGTGTTACTTTAGTGGAGTCAACTCTACTGGATTAGAAAATGGATTTCTAAGTTTCTCAGTATCAAAACTAACAGTAGTTGAAGATAGTATTGCAGCTTTTACAACTTTAAACATACCTTTTACAAGAGAAGGAGGCACTGATGGCAGTGTAGTGGTCACATTTGAAGTAAGTACCCTGTTTTCATATTGACACAATATAAACAAGATAATAATAATAATAATAATAATTTGTGTGCAGAATTAGTGAAACATGATCTTTTCCAGTTCTATGTTGGTTAAATGGGATTATACAGACATGGGTTCAATTACAATGCAATATAATATATTACTATTACTATTACATTGAAAATCAGTATATTACTATTACTAATATGTACTATTACCTCCTAAGTCAATGTAATATATTACTATTACTATTACCTCCTAATTCAATATAAGATATTACTATTACTATTACATTAAAAATCAGTAGATTACTATTACTATTACTATTACATGTACCTCAGTTTTTAAATTATCTATTACTATTACCTCAGTTTTTAAATTATCTATTACTATTACTATTACCTCAGTTTTTAAATTATCTATTACTATTACTATTACCTCAGTTTTTAAATTATCTATTCTATATATTACCTCAGTTTTTAAAATAATTATCTATTACTATTACTATTAATATTACCTCAGTTTTTAAATTATCTATTACTATTACCTCAGTTTTTAAATTATCTATTACTATTACTATTACCTCAGTTTTTAAATTATCTATTACTATTACTATTACTATTACCTCAGTTTTTAAATTATCTATTACTATTACTATTATTTATTCTATGTCTGTTATATTAATCAATCATTTCAATGATGTTATAGTCATAAGACTATCACTGTTTAGGAAAATGTAGCCATCTTTAGATCAGAATTCTATGATTAAATCTCATTGGGGAATATCAAAGGATACTAACAATATTCATGATCTGTATGAATAATTATGTGTTTGTTTGTCTGTCTGTCTATCTATCCATCTATCTCTTTATCTATGTAGGTGACCAACTCATCAGCTTCGGATGATTTTTTATCATTAACAAACAGTGCATTCTTTAGTGATGGTGAAACTGAGTCTACAGGGACACTTATTGTATTCAATGATGAAATACCTGAGGGAAATGAGACATTCCTCTTGCAAATTATTGACACTCGATTTGGAGCAGAGCCAGGCTCACAAACAACTTTATTACTGACTATCCAAGCCAGTGATGAACCTTATGGAAGGTTTCAGTTTGATGAGGTTAGAGTATTAGTTTAGTTAGTGTTTGAAACAGAGTCTTTGTAATGCACAGCCGATATCTATCATTAAATTTACTTTCTGTTTACTTATTTCAGAGTTCTCTTATGGTGACTGCTTCTGAGCCTGTTTCTGGACAGACTAGTATACAGTTACAAGTCAACAGAGGTCCTGGATCATTTGGGAAAGTCTCCGTGGATTTTCAGGTACTTTGATGGAAATGGTTACTAGATAGAACTGACCCATCCTTGTATTTTTTTTTTCAGATTACAGCTGGTCCCAATTTTGGACTATTGGATATATCAACTATGCAAGAACAGATAGTATTCAATGATCAGATGAATACCAGCACTATTACTTTAAACATTCTCGCTGACGATATTCCAGAAAATGATGAAACTTTCACTATAACACTCACCAATCCAAGTGGAGGAGCTCAACTTGCTGATGAAAACATTCAGTCTCAACTGGTTATAACTGGTAATGACAGTCCAGTTCAATTTAGTGCCGCTAGTGTGAGTGTACTAGAAGATAATGGAACTGTGGTACTAACTATTTATCGTGGGATCCAGAATGGAGTGCAAATTGGACCCACAGATCAGGTGACTACAGTGCAGTATACTACATCCAATGGTAGTGCAATAGCAGGGCAAGACTATACTGAGTCTTCTGGAACTGTTACATTCCCAGCTGGTTCAACTAATCAAATAATCACAATTCCAATCCTTAATGACATTACACCAGAAGGAGATGAGATGTTCACAGTCACACTAGAGAATGTATCCAGTGATTCTGTCCTACAAACCCCTTTCACTACAACAGTCATCATCAGTATTAATGACAATGCTGGAGGAGTTGTCAGATTTGAGTCCACAGATATACAAACTATTTCAGAAGACTCACAAACAACGGCTACTTACACTATTGAACGTACTGTTGGCACACTTGGAAACCTAACAATTTCATGGTCGATACTTGATAGCAACAATCAGCTGGCAACTTCAGATTTCAATCCAGCTAATGGTACAGTTTACATTGTTGATGGAAAGGCTAATGTTGATCTAGAAATTCAGGCTTTTGATGATACTCTTCCAGAAGTAGCTGAAATGTTCACTGTTACTATTGATGAGGTAGTGAATGGTGAAGGAAAGTTAGATAACCAGACTTTACGAATTACTACTCTGTATGTTGCTGATAGTGATGATGTGTATGGTGTAGTTGAAATTGTAGAGGACAGTGGAAGTATTGGAATCGACATGGTAAGTTAACTAATGTACACCTACCTTCACTAACTCAACTCAAAGAGTGTTAATGACTTGTATTTATCAGTTTGTAAATCATTGATGTATCATCAATCACTTTAGAATCAACGAGAATTCAAGTTTCAGATGAATCGTACTAAAGGAACAACGGGCCAAATCCTCATAGAATATCTACTACTCTACCTCTCTTCTGATGTCTCAGACCCATCTGAAGGACAAGCAGGCCAGGTAGCAGCTGCAGGAAACTCTGTTCAGATGGAGGACGGACAAGCAACAGTCAATGTGACTGTTACTTTATATGATGATGCATTTTTGGAAGAAGGAGCTAAACTGTATGTTGAATTGAATGGTACTCAACTGACAGGTGGAGGTATGTGAATACTCATAGCATTAGTACACACATGCAGCTAACTATATCATATTCATTTACCGTAGTGATCCCACTAGTAACACCTACCTTGTCTCCTCGTATTGGTGACACCAACTCCCTAACTACTGTAGTTCCTGTCTCAGTAGTTAGTGGATTCATAAGTTTCTCATTAGACTCAATCACTCGTTCTGTGTCTGAACCTGATTCTGGGTTTCAGGCCGTTACTCTAACTGTTGTTCGAACTGGTGAGTTTGGGGATGCCACAGTGGCATGGTCAGCTGCAGCTGCCTCTGGCTCTTCTTTCTCAGCTGATGATATCATTGTCTCACTTGCAACAGTCACTATCTCAAATGGTAAGCCTTCCTTCCCTCTGTCTCTCTCAGTCTACCTCCTGCCTACCTTTGATTCTCTGGTGGTATCTTGTGCAGAACTACACTCAGCTCATAATTTTTATGTTTGTCTTTTCAAAGGTTTATCTGAAGCCCAATTTGATGTACTGATAAGTGCAGATACAATTCCTGAACTAGATGAAGCATTTGAAGTGAAACTGTTAACAGTTTCAGAACCTAATCAGCAGCTTGCAGACACTATGGTACAATAGTTTGTGTTTAGTTAGATTACTGTGTGTTTAGTTAGATCACTGTGTGTTTAGTTAGATCACTGTGTGTTTAGTTAGATCACTGTGTGTTTAGTTAGATCACTGTGTGTTTAATTAGATTGTGTGTCTAATCTTCAAAAATATCAATTTTACAGACTACTGCTACGGTTACTATACTAAAGAATGATAATCCAGAGGGAACATTCTTCATAGCAAGTGCTAGTGAAGGACCTTTCTTCATAGAGGTAAGTACAAGCATACTCTTAGATAACTATGTACTCACTCACTGAATGTAACAATGATGTTTTAATAGTATGCATGTTTTAAATTAGCGATGTATTTATTATTTCTTCATAGGAGTCTGGAGAAGCATTTTTAATGATTACTGTTCAGAGAGATGGCGGTGACTTGACATTTGAACAGATTCGATATGATACAACACCAGATGGTAGAGACACTATACATCCATACACATACATTACATACAAATTCTCTTTCTCTCTCTGTCTTTGCATGTCACTATAGGTGCAGAAGATTTAACTGGACCTGTTGGTGTCCTGACCTTTGAAGCTGCTGATCGTTTGAAGCAAATACAACTTGCTCCATTAATAGATAATGAACCAGAGATTAATGAGACATTCATCCTGGAGATATACTCATCCAAAGACATAATTGGTACACCAGCTGCTGTATCTGTTACAATATTAGCTAATGATGACTGGAATGGAGTGTTTAGTTTTACTGACTCATCTTTGTCTCTAGCTATAGGTAAGTTATCATTACCATTGGGTCAAACTTATAAAATTTGTCCTCTTTCTGTCGTCATCCTCCTCCTTCTCTCCCTGTTCTTTAATCTTCCCCCTCTTCACAGATGAACCTGCTAATCCAGATACAATGGACAGTACATTAGTATCGACTGCAAACTTCACAATCCAACGTGGTGCTGGTAGTTTTGATACAGCAATAGTTTATTGGCAAGTCACAGAATCAACAAACGATATTTACCCTAATAGTGGGTTTGTGGAATTCAGTGATGGAGACACAAACAGATCATTCGCAATAACAGCGCAAGAAGATCAGGTTTGTTCAGTAATAAAAATGCATGCAGTAACCTCATAATACATACCTGTGCCTAATTTGTCTATTACTATGTTTGAAGCTCTGAAAAATGCAGACTAGAATCACACATACAAACTAACAATAAAGATAGCACTATAATTCTGAATACAAGCAAATCTTTATTCCAGGACACTGAGCAGAACATAACTTATAGCGTAGAGTTATCGTCTGTTGATGGAGGTGGTAGAGTTGGAGACACTGGGACAGTAGCTTATCTAACAGTTCTACAAAATGATGATCCCATTAGTTTTGCTGTTGCAGATACATTCAAACTTGGTAATGAAGGAGAAAGTGTCATCTTTGATGTGATTAGAGGAGGACAAGCTAAAGGTTAGTCTGTCTGTCTGTCTGTCTTTCTGGCTATGTATATCTGTCTAATGAATTGATAATATATTATCTATTTGTTTATTAGGAACAGCTACAGTTAATTTCAATGTGACTTACCAAACAGCATCTTCTGATGATGTATCTATTATACCTTCCAATGGTGTACTAACATTTGAAAATGGAGTGATTGTTACCAATGTTACAGTATCAATCATAAATGACATAGAAGCAGAACTCAATGAAAATTTAATTCTACAACTTACAACAGCTACTGGTAAGTAGTAAGTAGAGAGGAAGATGATAATCATTCATTTACGCTCTACTCTCCCTGTTTCTTCAGGAGATGCAGTAATTTCATCCAGTAACAATATGGGTCATCTCACTATCCTGAGTTCAGATGATCCTAATGGGCTGTTTCAGTTTGATTCAAATAGTACTTACATAGCTACTTCAGAAAATAGTAATATAACACTGATGTGAGTAAATACAAATATATACATGTGTACATATATACATACTTACTTACAGTACATACATACGTACGTACCTATGTCCACATACGTATGTCTACGTACATATGTATGTGTATGTACGTACATACATACGTGTACATACATACATATACATGTACGTGCATACATACATACGTGTATGTACATACATACATGTACGTACATACATATATATACATGTACGTACATGTATATATACATACATGTACGTACATACATATATACATACGTGTACGTACATACATACATACTTGTACGTACATACATGAATACATACATACATATGTTTACATACATACATACATATACATATGTATATACATGCATACATACATACATACATACATACATACATACATCGGCAGTTATGTGAATATCCAAATTATTGATTAACTGAATGTACAGACTGAACTCAACTGATGAACTAACTTCTTTATATAGCAACAAACTGTAGACATGATGTCTGACATACAACTACAGAGAATACAATAGTGACTAACTATAACAATACTGACTAGCAATGACAATGTATACACAGGTAGTCATATTGTCTAATTACCTGTACCAAACAATGTAGTATAGTCTAACTGTCTCATACAATTATGACACATACATACATGTATACATTTATACGTACATACATACATACATACATATATACATACATACATACATACATACATACATACATGCATACATACTTATATACATACATATACACATACATACACATATACATACATACATACATACACATATACATACATACATACGTACATACATACATACATACATACATACATATACAGGGTTGAGCGTTTGAAAGGTAGCTTCGGATCAGTGATCCTAACATGGCAGATATATCTTGTAGATGTACAGACAAACATACTAACACCTGCCGTCCCTCAACAAGACTTCGATATAGTATCTGGAACAATAGAATTTCATGATAGCGATCTAATAGGAGTCATTGATTTGGAGATATTAGATGACGATACTCCGGAACTAGAAAAGACTTATCGAATCATTTTAATAAATGCAACAGGAGGTGGGAATATTGGGTCTGTAATGTCAGCTGAAGTCAGTATTTCTGAAAGTGACGATCCATATGGTCTGTTCAGTTTCAAAGATGATGATAGTCTTGGAGAAGTATGGATAGCAGAGGATATTCCTGTTAATGAAGCATCTAATGATACTGTAATATTTAATGTCACTAGGACTGCTGGGACCTTTGGAACGATTTCAGTGAGTAATACATGAGTATATGTATATATTTATATAATTATTGTATCATAACAAACATACATATATGTAATATATGTACATATGTACATATGTACATATAAATAGTTTTTGATTATTGCTATATTCATCATTCAGCTCATATGGGAGGCACATCCTTTATCCTCTCCAACACTGCCTTCCTTTGTTGACCTCTTCCTTGTTGGATCGCCAAGATCAGGGGTGATGTCATCTTCTCCTCGTCCATACACAGAAACAGATGCTTACTATTTCATGGGCTTGTCTTCTTCCCTGATAATAGTACCTAGTTCTAATCAACCCGATAATGTTGAGGATGGGTCTTTGTCATTTAGTGTGTGGGTGTTACTTAATGACAGTGTTGATGGTATACTATTAGCTAAAGGTTCCGAAGATGGAAGTACTATATACTATGGTATTAGCGTGACAGCTGATGGTGATAATTATATCATCAAATTTTATTACCTACCAACAACAATGGATGTGAGTCTTATAAAAAAAATTATGAATAAAATTATTCATTCATTGATTTTTTTCGTTCTCCTTCTCAGTCCGGTTTTACTTCTGTTGAAGCTATAGTAGCTCAGTCATCTCTTCCAGCTGATGAATGGCATTCCATTATTATTTCTATATCTGGAACTTCAGCTAGATTTTACACTGATGGATCCCTGCAGGTAGAGAGGACACTAGTTTCAAGTTCTATCAAAGATGGCGAAGGTGTTTTAAGTATTGGAGGTTTGAGTGAGTCCCAGTTCTATACTGGACACTTACAAGATGTTAGAATATATTCAACTTCACTGACACAAGAGTAAGTTTACAGTAATGTATTCCTCCACCCACTCTGTCTCGTCAACCATTACAATATCCACTCAATAGCTCATACTCTCAATTTATCAATTCATTCTTCACCTACAGACAAGTTACAGAACTTGCCTCAGAACCTGCTTCTAGTGATCTCAGTCCTATATTGGGTACCATTACATTTGAACAAAATGTGATAGAGGAGTATTTCACTATTAGTTCTCATGACGATGACATATCGGAACCATCAGAAGAGTTCAGTGTTTATCTTGCTTTTGTGACTAGCAATGCTCGTATGGAAGATAGCTCTACTGAACTAACAGGTATGTATGTATGTATGTATGTATGTATGTATGTATGTATGTATGTATGTATGTATGTATGTATGTATGTACATAGTATGTATGGACATACATATGTACATGTATGTATGTATATAATAATTATAATATGCTTATATAATTATATTGCAAAATGAATTAATATTTCTTACATTTCAGTTCTTAAGAGTGATTCTAGTAATGGAGTTTTTGGTTTCTCTTCTTTAACACCTGTTTCAACTGATGAGGGTAAAACCTTATCTCTGAATATCACAAGAGATAGAGGTACACTCAGTACTGTGTATATCTCATGGTGTGTAACTATTGATGGTGAACTGGCTATGGATGACTTTGATTCTCCTTGTGATCAAGTAACATTTGAAGCTGGAATCACTCAACAGGTTAATACGATCATGTGCCTATTATATGTAACTACACATACATATATATATATTTACATAAATACTTATACTCATATTCTACAGTTTCTTGTATTACAAGCCACTAATGAGTCTGTACCTGAGTTATCAGAGACATATTCTGTCACCCTAACATCAGTTACTGTAGATGACATATATCCAAGTACCACACCCACTAGTGGAGCATGGCTTAACGATAGTTTGACAATTATAAATATAACTGTATCAGAGAATGATGATCCTTATGGTATTATACAATTTGCTGAGTCAGCACCTATTGATGGTGATCTCACAATACCACCTGCAGTTGATATACTACAAGTATATGTGGAAGAGGCATTAGGCGATGTTACTGTGTATGTTGTTAGGGCACAGGGAACTGCAGGGGTTGCTCAAGTGGAGTATGCAACTGAAGATGGTACAGCTGTGAGTGGTATTAATCCAGACTATGTACCCACTGCTGGAGAACTTAATTTCGCTGATGGAGATAGAGTGAAGAGTTTTACAGTTCAACTGTTTGATGATGATACCCCAGAGCTAGGAAAATACTTCTTTGTCAATTTGAGTATGCCAAGTGGAAGTGAGTATATGTACATACATACATACATACATACATACGTACACAAACACACATACATACATATGTACGTACGTACATACATATGTACGTACGTACGTACATACATACATACATTACTAATGTCATTATTTCTTAGATTCAGACTCATCTCCCAGACTGGGTATTGGTAAAGACCTCATTATTAATATTCTACCGAGTGATGATGCTTTTGGTGTATTCAACTTCACACAAGATTCTCTCTCTAAAGTGTTACAAGAACAAGCAGGTGGTACCCAAGTCACACTCACCATTACCAGAGGTGACAAAGGTACATTCGGAGATTTGGAAGTCTATTGGGAAGTGGATGGTGGAATGGATGATATAAGTCCGTCCAGTAGTACAGTAGAGTTTATCAGTGGGCAAACAACAGGTGAAATCATTCTCACAATTCAAAATGATTTGGTGAGTACATAACAGTAATTATGTCGTGCATATACTTCCCTCCATTTAAATAACTTTTACATTTCTAGGATCCTGAATTACATGAGGTTTTTAGTGTCACCCTCGTCAATGTAACTGGAGGAGGAAGAATCAGTGATGAAGGAGATGATGTTGCTGTAATAACAATACTAGCTAGTGATTATCCTTATGGTCTATTTTCGTTCTCTTCTGCTTTTCGTCCTCTTTCTGTGAGTGAATCAGCTGGACTTACAACACTCACTATCACAAGAGAGTTTGGTAAACTAGGGGAGGTGAGAGTGGACTATGAGAGTGTACTGTCTGCTATAGCTGACAAGTAAGTAAACAAGATTGTTTACCAAACAATAGTAGGATACCAAACAATAGTAGGAAGTGACATCATTATTTATTAAACTCTTCTCCTTCTCTTTCTCCTACTCTTTTTTTCTCTTCCTCCTCCTCCTCCTCTCCTCCTCACATCTATCATAGTATTGCTACAGAGGGTGTTGATTATGTTAGTGTAAAGGGTAGTGTTACTTTCTCTCCTAATGACACCACTCAATCATTCACTATTAACATACTAAATGATGACATACCCGAAATAGGAGAATATTTCTATATTCTATTGACTAATGCAACACTAGTAGGAGATCCTGGTAATAACCTCGGAAATGATGGTTAGTTTGATGCAGCAATGAATATGATTATATAAGTAATTATTATTGGTCAGATGTTGGTGATATAAATTTGCATTTAATTTATTATTATTTCTCATAGCTCTTCCTGCGGTTGCTACTGACAACAATAATAATGCTACTATTTTGATAACTGAAAATGATGATGCTCACGGTATCATTGAACTAAGTGCAACAGAATTCAATGCAACTGAAGGAGACTCCAATTTCATTACTGTAATAAGATCTGCTGGTCAATTTGGAGAGGTGAGAGTTCATACATATATACATACATGTACATGCATACATACATACATACGCACATACATACATACATATATACATACATGTACATAAATATGTACATAAATATGTACATACATGCATACATACATACATACATACATACAGGTGTCTGTTACATGGGAGGTCACTTTAAACACAGCTTCTGAAACAGATATCAACTCTCTAAAAGGTACTGACAGTGTACCTGCAGGATCAAACTCTTCTGTACTCAGTCTTCAAGTATTTGATGATTTAGTATCTGAGTTTTCTGAACTGTTGAGTATTCGTTTAACATCCGTAAGTGGAGGAGCAATCTTAGGATCAGTTGTCATGGCAACAGTGAATATACTCCCAAGTGATGATCCAAATGGACTGTTTGGTTTGTAGATACATACATACATACATACATATGTACATAAATACATAAATACATACATACATACATATGTACATAAATACATATATAAATACATACATAAATACATACATACATATGTACATACATACATACATACATACATAAATACATATGTACATACAAATGCATAAACATGTTTTAAAATATGGTTTTTAATTGCAGTATTTTCTGAGAGTAGTCAGGAACTCACAATACTGGAACCTGAAACTGGTTCAACCAGTTTTTCTCTACTTGTCCAACGTCAAGGAGGCATTGTGGGTGTGTCTGAAATCCAGTGGAGCATTACAACAGAGAATGGTATATACATCCTAGAGAGGAGACTAAATTACATATATATCATCTATTTATGTTTATGACCTATTAAAAAATATATATATATATGCATGTATGTGCAATACTCATTATTGACAGGTGATGACCCCTCTCTCGACATACAACCAACCAGTGATGTCCTAATATTCACAACAGGGGTGGCCTCTCGTAGCTTCACTCTCTCAGTTCTTCCTGATGATATATCAGAAGTTAATGAGGTGTGTGATTCAAGATGTGGTATATAGAATCAAATTTAATATCTTAATTCTCCCATGTCTCTAGGTATTTTATGTTACTCTTGACAGTGCTAATGGAGGTGCCAAAATTGGTGCTAATGGTGCAACAGCTCAGATCATAATACCTGCCAATGATGAACCTTATGGTACTGTGTCACTAGTGTCACAAGTGATTAATGTGACAGAAGAAGAGACAGATAACACCGTGTCAATACCTGTACAAAGAAGGTAGAGAATTTATACAGATGTTTGTCAATATCATTGACCCATCCATTGATCCATTGATCCATCCATAGTACCATATATCCATTGATCCATCCATTGATCCATTGATCCATCCATAGTACCATATATCCATTGATCCATCCATTCATCCTTTCATCCATCCATGGTACCATATATCCATTGATCCACGCATTCATTCATCCATTCATCCATCCATAGTACCATATATCCATTGACCCATCCATTCATCCATTCATCCATCCATAGTACCATATATCTATTGATCCATTCATTCATCCATCCTTTTGTCCTTCCATTTATCCATTCACTCATCCAGTGGAGGAAACTTTGGAGATCTTAGAGTATCTTATAGTATAAAGCCGATATACCCTCCAGCTTTAGACAGATTCTCATCACCTGTTGATAATATCTCACCACCTGGAGAATACTTGGCATTTACGTATGTTACACAACACATGAACAGAACAATACAACCATCTACATGTACATACATGTAAAAATGCTTTACGCAAATTAATTATCATCATTACTATAATTATTGTTGCTGAAGTAATGTTTTTGTCCCTCTATTATTAAAAAGAATGGTGCCACATTAATTATCAGTGAACTAAAAAGGGTACTAGTAACATATAGAAGGGCGTCACCCTGTTATAAAAGCCTAGCAGCCTGCAGTGACGTCTGATATAATTATATGCACAATATTAAATACATACATCATACATAATTATACTATATACACAGACGAACACAGTTCATAACAGATGATATAGTCAATGAGTGTGCTGTAGCTTGTGTTATGGCTTATTCAATATGCAAGGCATTTGTAGCAGGCACTGAACCTTCTGTGTGTGAGGTATACATTAATGGGACCGGTAATGTTGGGAGTGTTGCCAGAACCAATGTACAGTATTATGAACCAATTGAAGGACAGGTAAGTGTATGTGTAATACATACATACATACATACATACATACATACATACATACATACATACATACATACATACATACATACATACATACATACATACATACATACATACATACATACATACACACATACACACATACATACATACATGTACATACATACATATTATATTATCACTGTAGCTGGAGTCTCTCGCAATTCAACTTGCCTCAGCAGAGCAAGACTTTTCTTTTATTTTAAATAACAACATCACTATATTAGACAGTTCTGATACTGGAGCCATTCCTGTTACCATCCTCTCTGACACACAACCTGAATTGAGAGAAAACTTCACTGTAGAATTAACTGGAGTTGAAGTATTAGGTGTTGAGGATATTCAGGAATCAGATCTTCCTAAGTTTGATGACAGTCCTTCTATCATCTCCATTATTGAAAACGATGATCCTTATGGTAGATTTGTATTGCATAGTGGACAACTACAAGAGATTAGTGTTCAGGAATCAGACACTGGTGAAGATATTCCTGTTACGTTGATTGTTGAGAGAGAAAGAGGAACTGCCGGAAGTGTATCTGTCACATGGAGTGCAACTGGAGTCTCTGCTTCCACCAATGACTTCACAGGTAAAAGACAACGGACCATTGATCATGATATATTAATATACAATAACTAGAAGTTGTAAAGATAATTCATGCACACATGTACATGTACACACATGTACACACATGTAAATACACACATGTATATACATACACACATGTATATGTACACATATGTACACTCATGTATATACAGACATGTACATACATGTACATGTCTGTATATACATACAGTACATGTATGAACACATATACACACACGTACACACATGTACATATATAGACATTTAAATTGTTCCCCTTGGTTCACAGGAGAGGGTGCCATTTTGAATTTTGCAGCTGGAGAAAACAGGAAGTCTATTTCTATAGACATTATTGGAGATAATATCCCTGAGCCAGATGAATCTTTTAGAGTGGCTCTTTCAAATCCCATGGGAGGGTCAGTACTATCGGAATATAATGTGGTTAACATAACAATAGAAGCTAATGATAATGCAGCTGGTATTGTAGGATTTGCTACTAATTCTCGCTCAGCGATAATTATGGAAGGTGAAACTATAAATCTTATATTGAATCGAACAATCAGCCAATTGGGTGAGATACAGGTATACTGGAATATCACTGGATCTGGGAATGTGTCCACTGAGTTTGAACAGGTTTCAGGATCTGTTAATATTTCAGATGTGAGGCATTCAACATCTCTATTTATTCTTTCATTATCTGTTCCTCTCTTCTGTTATCTGACGTGTATTCTATGATACATCTATTTATCAGTTTTTATATCCATCTATTCTTTTTTTGATATCAGGGTGTAAGCGAGGCAACCATTTCTATAACAGTGATTGATGATAATATCCCTGAAATGGATGAACCCTTTTTTGTAAATCTAGAACGAGTTGAACCAGTTAGTGCCAATGTCGGAAGTCCTGTCCTAGATTCATCTGAAACTATGGCTGAGTTGACTGTATCAGCCAATGATAATCCATATGGAGAGGTGGAATTCTTACCACTATCATTTAGTGTTAGTGTAGATGAATCTATACCTGGGTTTCTAACAGTCATTAGAAACTTTGGAACATCTGGTATGGAATTGTGTATATGCATTTTGTGAAAAATGTAGATAACTTGTGTATATAATGTATGTATGTTTGTACAACTTTATACATAATGTAAGTATGTACATACATGTATGTATGTTTGTATGTATGCTTGTATGTATGTATGTATATATGTATTTACGTATATATGTATGTACGTACTTTTTATGTATGTATGTACATGTATGTACTTATGTATGTATATATATATGTATGTATGTATGTATGTATGTATATATGTATGTGTGTATGTATGTATGTATGTATGTACATGTATGTATCTTTATATGTTTATCTCTATGTATTCAGGTACTATTCGAGTGGTATATCAAGGAGAAGCTAGTCCTCCGATGGGAGTAGGTTCACAAAATTTTAATGCTGAGCCTGGTGTTGATTTTAATGATGATGTCATGTCTATTGATATGGAAGAAGGAATAGCCTCAACTGTAATAGAGATTCCTGTAATTGATGTAAGCTTATGAGATAGGAGGACGAGGGAATATGACTTTATTATAATGATTATTTACTCATCTTGTTCTTTTATTAATTAGGATGATGTTCCAGAAATGATAGAGTTTTTTAATGTGCAATTGCTGTATGCATTCCTTGTATCTGATGACACACCTGTACCTCTAGGGGATAACACTACATCACAAATAATAATATTAAGTAATGATAATCCAAATGGACTTGTCAACTTCCCTTCTAATACGTAAGTACTTATATATACATACATGCATACATACATACATACATACATGCGTACGTACGTACAGACATACATACATACATATATACATAATACATACATATATACATACATACATACATGAATGCATACATACATACATGCACACATACATGTACACATACTTACATACATACATACATATATACATATATACATACATACATATATACATACATACATACATACATATATACATATATACATACATACATATATACGTACATACATACATACATATATACATACATACATGCATGCATGCATACATACATACATGCACACATACATACATACCTAAATACCAATTTTGATGGCAAAATGCTTATAAGAATGTTACAATCAAAACTACGGTACATATATACATATATACATATATACATACATACATATATACATACATACGTACATACATACATACGTACATACATACATATACATACACACACACATACATACATACATACATACAGTATCAGTGTCTCAGAGGATGTTGGAACACTCAGTATTGATGTATCAAGAGGACCTGGAACATTTGGTGAGGTCTCTGTAGAATATTTCATCACTCATGTTGATACAGATCAGAACGATTTCTTTGCCGAGTCTATGGGAGTGAGTTTTATTAATAATATAATATATATAATTATATATAATTATAATTATACATATATACATGTATATATATATATATTATAATAATTTATATATATATATATATATATTATATATATATATATATATCTTCAAGAAGTTAACTGGAATTATTTTTCATCCTCTTTCTTTCGTTGTCTTCCTCTTGTAAAGACATTAACATTTTTTAATGATGATACAACAGAATCAATAATGATTAATATCATTGATGATGATAGTCCAGAATCATTGGAGATCTTTTGTCTGAATCTATTTAATCCAATGGGTGATGTTGAGTTGGGAGATATAAACTCAAGTGAGTCAATGACTTGTATGACGTCACTATGATGTCATTATGATGTAATATACTGAACTGTTCATCTGCATGCTACTTGTGTACTTATAATTAGAAACAGCATTCCATCTGGATGCTGCTCGACGTAATATAGTATTCATATCTTCTCTTTTCTTTCAATAGCTTGTATTTCTATTGAGGAAAGTGACGACCCTCTTGGAGTGTTCAGTTTCAGTATTTCATCTTTAGATCAGTCGGTAGAAGAAGCCATATCAGAAGACTTGATAACAAATGATAATAGTAATATTCATCTATCTATCTATGTTCATTCCTCTATCTATCTATCCATTGTCTATATATGTTCATTCATCTATCTATCTATCCAATGTCTATATATGTTCATTCATCTATCTATCTATCCAATGTCTATATATGTTCATTCATCTATCTATCTATCCAATGTCTATATATGTTCATTCATCTATCTATCTATCCAATGTCTATATATGTTCATTCATCTATCTATCTATCCATTGTCTATATATGTTCATTCATCTATCTATTTCTTTTCAGTTGTGATATTGACAGTAATGAGAGACGGAGGTGCATTTGGTACAACTACAGTGCCATACACATTGGAATCAGCTGGTTCTGATGACTTATCAGCCATTCCAGGAGTTTTAGTATTTGCCGATGAAGAAATTGAAAAGGTATATGTTGTTCCTTATTTCTCCGCTACCTTTCCCTCTTCTTTCCTCTCCCTCCATTCCTCATTTCTTTACTCACCTCTTTTCTATAGACAATCACAGTAACTGCAGTATTTGACACAAACCCCGAACTAAATGAAACGTATTCCATTAGCCTTGAAGATCCCATCGGAGGAGGAAGAATCAGTGATGAAAATACTATTGCATTAATTACCATTCTCTCTAACCAAGATCCATTTGGAGTAGTGGAACTGTATGGCAGTGATGGGTATGTATGTATGTATGTGTGTGTGTGTGTGTGTGTGTGTGTGTGTGTGTGTGTGTGTGTGTGTGTGTGTGTGTGTGTGTGTGTGTGTGTGTGTGTGTGTGTGTGTGTGTGTGTGTGTGTGTGTATGTGTGTATGTATGTATGTATGTATGTATGTATGTATGTATTGTATATATAATAGTGTATGTATTCCATATTTATGAATATACACACTTAGTATTATTATTATTATTATTATTATTAATATTTCTATTATTCAGTGAAACTAGCATTTCAATTGAGGAAGACGTTGGTAGTGTTAGTTTAGAGATAAGGAGGACGTTCCCATCATTTGGGTTTATTACAGTAGATGTCAATACAACTGGTATATCAGCTGAAACTAATGAGAGTAATTCAGATCAAAATGATTATCAAGAAATGTAAGACATTTCTATCTGTTTAGAGTTGCTCACAAGTGTCAAAATTGAATTTGACAAAAAAATTATCCAATGATAAAATATTACAGTAATTTGACAAAATATTTCAAATGCTACAATATTTTTCTCCTGCCTATTGCACAAAATATTGCGGCTGCAAAAGTTTATTCTCGGACAAAATTTGGAGAGTATTTTGTCTTAGCTGCCTTTATATATAGGTGCAATATTACCTCCTAGCTGCATTATTACCTCCTAGCTGCAATATTACCTCCTAGCTGCAATATTATCTCCTAGCTGCAATATTACCTCCTAGCTACAATATTATCTCCTAGCTGCAATATTACCTCCTAGCTGCAATATTACCTCCTAGCTACAACATTACCTCCTAGCTGCAATATTATCTCCTAGCTGCAATATTACCTCCTAGCTGCAATATTATCTCCTAGCTACAATATTACCTTCTAGCTGCAATATTTCCTCCTAGATCCAATATTTCCTCCTAGCTGCAATATTACCTCCTAGCTGCAATACTATATTCCTCAAAGCTTACAAAATTTTCTCCTAGCTGCAATATTAAATTTTCTCCAACCTAAAATATTTTCTCCTAACTAAACTCATTCATCCACTACAGCTCTGAAACAGTGACAATGGCTGCTAATGTCAGTTCCAGTACAATCCAATTGTCTATTTTTAACGATACATCTCCAGAAATTAACGAGACATTTACTGTACAGTTATCAAATCCTACAGGAGGGGCACGTCTAGGTGACCAATCAGAAATCACTATTACTATACTATCTAATGATAATGCTCATGGAAGAATTGGCTTTGAGGAGGTTAGTGTATTATCAGTATATTATTGTATATTAGGAGGTTAGTAATTATCTGTATATATTTAGTATACTAGAATAATAAATTATAATATTAATGTATGTATTATGTTAATTCATCTAGAACTCACTCTCGCTGGTAGTAGACGAAATTGAAGGTCAGAATACATCAATTTCTGCTAACATTGAGAGACTTGGAGGAACAATCGGAGAGGTGACTATAGCATGGGAAGTTACAGGAGATCACAATGATGGAGAGGTCACACCTAAAAGTGGACAGGTATAATCAATTATTATTATAATTATATTCATAGTTCATACATACATGCATGCAACATACATACATACATATGTACATATACACATACATACATACATACATACATACATACATACATAGATACATACATACATACATACATACATACATACATACATACATACATACATAGATACATACATACATACATACATACATACATAGATACATACATACATACATAGATACATACATACATACATACATACATACATACATACATACACACATACATACATACATACATACATACATACATACATAGATACATACATACATACATACATACATACATACATACATACATACACACATACATATATTTTTGTGCATTCTAATATTTTATAAATAATAATAATAGATTATATATGGTACTTTATTCCACCCATTAAAGATCACCTTTGATGATGGTCAAGACTCAGAAAAACTATCATTCCAAATTGAGCATGATACCATCCCAGAATTGAATGAGGTTACTACGGTAACGTTAACACAGATAATAGAAAATGGTGTTCCTTTTGGTGGAGATCCCAATAGGGGAGCTACTCTCATCTCTGATAGAATAGCTTCTGTTATAACTGTTGCTGCTAATGATGCCCCACATGGAGTGTTTGTGTGGTCTGTGAATGTGACAGAAGTGGAGGAGGAGGAGGGGATAGATGTCGTCATGACACTAACTATTCTTAGAGAATTTGGGACTATCGGAGATGTATCAGTTAATTATATGTATGTTTAATTACATCCATTCATCTACCCATACACTATGCATCTATCCATCTATCCATCTACATGTATCTATCTATCCATATATTCGTCTATCTATCTGTCTATTTATCCATCAATCCATTCATCCACACATCTATCCATCCACTCATCTATCCATCTATCTATCTATCCATATATTCGTCTATCTATCTGTCTATTTATCCATCAATCCATTCATCCACTCATCTATCCATCCACTCATCTATCCATCTATCTATCTATCCATATATTCGTCTATCTATCTGTCTATTTATCCATCAATTCATTCATCCACTCATCTATCCATCCACTCATTTATTCATCTATCTATCCATCCACTCATTTATCTATCCACTCATTTATTCATCCACTCATCTATCTATCCATCCACTCATTTATTCATGCACTTATCTATCTATCCATCCACTCATTTATCTATCTATCCACTCATTTATTCATCCACTCATCTATCTATCTATCCACTCATTTATTCATCCACTCATCTATCTATCCATCCACTCATTTATCTATCTATCCACTCATTTATTCATCCACTCATCTATCTATCCATCCACTCATCTATCTATCCATCCACTCATTTATTCATCCACTCATCTATCTATCCATTCATTCATACAGTACTATGACAGATGATTCTCTTCCTTTAAATGAACGAGCAGCAGCTAATGAAGATTATGAAATGATATCAAATAATATTATCATTTCTGATGAACAAACCTTCGCATCAATCAACATCACTATACTACATGTTAGACTGATTCCCATTCATATGTTCCTGATTCTCTTATCCCACATTCTCATTCCCATTTTTGTCTTTATCTCTATCCCCTTATCCTCATCTCTATTTCTATTCTCATTTTCATCCCCAATCCTCATCCCTATTCCTATCCTTATCCTTGTTCCTATTCCTATCCTCATCTCATTTCTACTCCTCTTGTTCATTTTTTTCTCTCCTCTTGTTGATTTCTTTTTATCAAATGATTCTAGGATGATATTCCAGAATTAACGGAAGTCTTTTATGTTCAAATCACAAGTGTTGAGCTCTTAAGTATGTTTGATTCTGAGGGGGATAACTCTCCTCGTGTGGATACAGACAGACAAAACATACAAATAAATATTCTTGAGAATGACAATTCAAGAGGAATATTGAATTTAGTGGAAACTGTAAGTACACACATAAATACATACGTACATACATGTAAATATACGTGCATAGTTATATATGTACATATGTGTGTATGTACATACATACATACATACATACGTACATACATATATACATACATACATACATACATACATACATACATACATACATACATACATACATATATACATAAATACATACATACATACATACATACATACATACATACATACATACATACATACATACATACATACATACATACATACATACATACATACATACATACATACATACATATATACGTACATACATACATACATACATACATACATACATACATACACACATATATACATACATACATACATACATACATACATACATACATACATACATACATACATACATACATACATACATATATACGTACATACATACATACATACATACATACATACATACATACATACATACATACATACATACATACATACATACATACATACATACATACATACATACGTACATACATCAATTCAGGGAACAATCTATGTTAAAGAGAATGCTGATGTAGTTTGTATCCCTGTTTTGAGAACAGGAGGTACATTTGGTACAATTGGAACAGAATTCACAACAAACGATATATCTGCATCTGGAAATGGAGTAGATTATAATCCTGATTCTGGAACTATTGAATTTGGACCCGGAAACATATCATCATGTGTTAATATTGATATTATTAATGACATTGATCCTGAAGTGGATGAGGTAAATACTGACAAATCTATCTATCTGTCTGTCTGTCTATCTGTCTGTCTGTCTGTCTGTCTGTCTGTCTGTCTGTCTGTCTGTCTATCTGTCTGTCTGTTTGTGTGTGTGTCTGTCTGTCTGTCTATTCATATGTATTTTTTCTCCTCACAGAGCTTCACAGTTACCCTAGTAAATCCATTTGGAGGTGCTAGATTAGGTATCAATGTCACTGTCACTATAATCATTAATATGAATGATGATGTGAATGGAGTCTTTACTTTCTCTACTGATAGTCTTGTGGTATGTACATTACATATGTACACACATGTACATGTGTACATTCATGTATATATACATACATACATGTACACTACATATATATATACATACATACATATATCGATATGCATTTGTGTATATATATGTATGTACATACATATGTATGTACTTACATACATAGATATACATATATACATACATACATTCATACGTAGATTTGTGTATATATATATACATGTACGTACATAGACATATACATATATACAATTATACGTACATATATATATATATATATAATTATGTTAATTATATATATATAATTATATACGTTATATAGATCCTTTTACCAGAAAGTGGTGATGGAATGGGTATGGCTACTCTTACAGTAATGAGATCTGTTAGTGCTGTAGGTGTGGTTACAGTATACTGGTCTATTGAGGAAGATGGATGGTTAGATCTCATTCCTAATAGTGGAAATTTGACCTTTCAAGAGGTTAAGATAAAACCTGTTTAGCTTGTCTATTAATTCATCCAGTAGTCCATTCATTCATCCAGTGGACCATTCATTCATCCAGTGGACCATTAATTCATCAAGCAGTCAATTAGTTCATCCATTAGTTCATCCAGTAGTTCATCCATTAGTCATTAGTTCATCCAGTAGTCCATTAGTTCATCCAGTAGTCCATTATTCACTCATCATTTCAATTTAGAACGATACATCAAATACATTCACAATACAAGCAGTAGACGATGGTATCCCAGAACTCTATGAGGCATATACAGTATCTCTTACCTCATTAAATGGAGGAGGACGTATATCAGAACCAAGTACATCTAATATAGCTATACCTGCCAGTGATGATCCTAGTGGAGTCATCAGTTTTGATAATTATCCATTAGATACTATTATAGTACAAGAAGGAGATAATTTCACTGTCAGGTATTTGTTTGTGTGTTTATCTGTTTGTTTGTTTGTTTGTTTGTGGTTTGTTAATGTTTTGCAGTATTGTTCGTTCAGCTGGTTTGTTTGTGTGTTTGTTTGTTTATCTATAGTTTCTTCTTCTTGCAGTATTGTTTGTTTGTCTGTTTGTTTGTGTGTTTGTTTGTTTGTTTATCTATTGTGTTTCTTCTTCTTGCAGTATTGTTCGTTCAGCTGGTTTGTTTGGTAGTGTGGTTGTTCAATGGGAAATTACTCCAGCTGATGATACTACATTTTCTGTTACTGCTGCAACAGAACAGTTTGTCGAAGGACAAAACAGACTCAACTTCACTGTAAAAGTCAGTATATTATTTGACACATATGATGAATATGTCACATGGGTACTGTATATCATCACATGATTATCATTTATCAGCACATGGCTATTGTGTATAATCACATGACTACTATATATCATCACATGAACATCATGTATTAATACATGATGTTCATGTGATAATACATAATAATCATGTGATAAAACAGATTATACTTGATTATCATGTATCATCACATGGTTTTACTGTGCAGCATCACATGACATGTATTATCACATGACTTGTGATAGTATGACTTTTATGCACAAGTATCATCACATGACTATTATGTATCATCACATGATTTGTGTAATATCATCACACAACTGTTATTTATCATTACATGACTGATCACATGACTAGTCACATGACTATGATGTGATTATTTTGACACTTCTAGACACTTCAAGATTCTACAGCAGAAGTTGCTCGTCAGTTTGATCTCACTATCGTTGGAGCAGGAGATGCATCTATTAATAGCAGTGCTGCAGCTCTCAATATCATTGTTCCAGCAAGTGATAATGTTCATGGTATTGTGAGTTTCTCTTCAGTCTCATCCAGTATATCTGAAGATGTAGGAAGTGTTACTGTGACCATTGTGAGAAGTGGAGGTTTAGTTGGTGATCTGTTAGTAAACTATACTGCTGAAAACAGAGATGCTTTCTCACCTAATGACTATACCCTGACCACTTCCTGTGAGTGACAGATAAATCACAATTTACGCAGCTCATTAAATATCCATTGATTCATTTATCCATTCATTCATCCATCCATCCATCCATCCATCCATCCATCCATTCATCTATCCATCCATCCATCTATCCATCCATCAATCCATCCATCCATCCATCTATCCATCTATCCATCCATCCATCCATCCATCCATCCATCCATCCATCCATCCATCCATCCATCCATCCGTCCATCCATTCATCCATCCATTCATCCATCCAGCTGTTACCATATCTGATGGAGACAATATGGGAACTATAACAGTCTCAATCATTGATGACACCACACCAGAAATAAACGAATTCTTTGTAATTGTACTCCAGTCAGTAGAACTAGCAGCTGATATAAATGGAGGAAGAGATTTTGATTATGCTGGAGATGAGACACTCATTGATACTCTTCCTATATTCGGTGCTATAAAAACTACTAGTATTATTATTTTACAGAATGATGATGCTAATGGCATCATTAACATTGCTAGTCCGACTTATGAAGTTACTGAGGGAACATCAGCTGTTATAGAACTCATTCGAAGTGCTGGTACTTTTGGCTCTCCTATCGTACATTATACTGTGACTCCTGTTAGTGCCATGGCTAATGGAATTGATTACTCTTCTTCATCACCTTCTTCACCAGCTACCTTTCTTCCGGATCAATCTTCTCTATTTATCTCAATACCCATTGTTGATGATACCGTTCCAGAACTTAAAGAATCATTCACTCTCGAGCTTGATGGAGTCGTTAACGGAGGTAGTCTAGGAGATCTTGTTAGTACATCTATAGTGATTGAATCCAATGATAATCCATTTGGAAAGATAAGATTCTCTGATAATGATATCATAGGTCAAGTGATACCAAATCCAACTATGGGTGTATCTGAAGTTACTCTTACTGTAGACAGACTAGATGGAACAATGAATAGCATTGATGTGAGAATATACACACATACATACATACATAAATACATACATACATACATACATACACAAGTAGCACTGTTCAATATTACATTTAATAGGTAATATGGAATGTTGTTGGTCCTTTTCCTGGTCTAGAAATGAATGATATCTCCATTAATACTCTTCAAGGAGTACTAACACTGGCTGATGGACAAAGGTACATTCATCTTCCATATATCTATCCATCCATCCATCCATCCATCCATCCATCCATCCATCTATCCATCCGTCTTCCTGTCTGTCCGTCTGTCTGTCTGCCTGTCTATCTGTCTATCTATCTATCTGTCTTCCTTCATCTTTTTCTCCAGCAATGGAGAAGTAGTTATTACAGTTTTAGCAAGTGATGGTTCTGAACCAGAAGAGAACTTCACTGTTATCATTACTGGTGTTACTGATGGAGTTTTGTTGGAGGAAGGAGGAGAACAAGCTCTGATCACAGTATGATATGATCTAACCCATACTCTAATACAAAATATATGTATATATGATTTAATTTGATCTCATTTGATTCTCTTGTTAGGTATCTCAACGTGGTATGCCATATGGAGTGGTTGGGTTCCATGCTGAAGCACTTGGAGTTCAAGACGCTGAAGAGTCTCTCAATTTGTCCCTTCCATTATTCCGAAGCAATGGTACCTTTGGATCCCCCGAGGTACTAATTGCCTTCAATGACAATTTCTCTGACAATCTAATCTCCATTTTCATGTACAGGTATTCTTTAGTGTAACTGGTCCTACTCCCGATATCGATATAGCTCCTGTTAATGGATCAGTCATTTTCCAAGAGGGTCAATCAAACTCTGCTATAGTTCTACAAATCCTTTCTGATCAAACTCCTGAACTGGATGAAGAATATACTGTCACACTGACTAGTGTCACAGGTGACACTGTGCTTAATACAAACACTATAACATCAACATTCAGAATATTGTAAGTAGTGAATAATGTTTATCTATCTATCTATCTGTCTGTCTGTCTGTCTGTCTGTCTGTCTGTCTGTCTGTCTGTCTGTCTGTCTGTCTGTCTGTCTGTCTGTCTGTCTGTCTGTCTGTCTGTCTGTCTGTCTGTCTGTCTGTCTGTCTGTCTGTCTGTCTGTCTGTCTGTCTGTCTGTCTGTCTGTCTGTCTGTCTGTCTGTCTGTCTGTCTGTCTGTCTGTCTGTCTGTCTGTCTATCTATCTATCTATCTATCTATCTATCAATTTATGCATCTATCTATCTGTCTATCTGCTTGTCTATCTCTCTATTTATCTGTGTCTGTCTGTCCATCTATCTATATGTACATTCATTGTCACATATCACACAGAGCTAATGAGTCACCCTATGGTACATTTGGTATTACGGACACATCAATGCAGCTCTTATTTGTGCAAGGTTCAATAGTAAGAAGACTATCATTCACAATCACAAGAGAGTTTGGAACTGATGGGATTGTGGAGGTTATAACAGCAATATCATATGAACAGGAACCTAATGCAGGCTACTTTCCAGCTAATATCACTCGTACTTTTACTGAAGGAGAAAAAGATGTATGTGTGTATGTGTATACTTATATATACTATATAATAATATTATTATTATTATATTTAGTTATCTGTAGTTGTTGATTCGAGTGTAGATGCTTTCCTAGCACCTGGTACTAATATTATTATATCAGTAATGAAACTGAATTTACTTAGTGCTACTGGTGAGTGTGACAGTGTGAGTGGTGAATGTGTGAATATATGTGTGTGAGTGTATGTGAGAGTGTGTGTGTGGTGTGTGTGGTGACAGTATGAATATATATGTGAGTGTGTGTGGTGTGTATGTGAGTGTGTGTAAATGAATGAATGCTGATATAATTTCTTATGATATCCTTTCTTCTATGTCATACAGATGAGAGTAATGTCTTACCAGAAATATCGTCTTTTATTGGATCTATTCAGTTCATAATATCTGAAGATGTTTCTAATCCTGTCGTTCAGTTTAATGATAACTCACTGGAAGCTGCTGTTATTGATGGTATGTATGTATGTACATGTATGTATGTATGTATGTATGTATGTATGTATGTATGTATGTATATATGTATATATGTATGTATGTATGTATGTATGTATGTAAGTATATATGTATGTATGTATGTATGTATGTATGTATATATGTATATATGTATGTATGTATGTATATATGTATGTATGTATATATGTATATATGAATGTATGTATGTATGTATATATGTATATATAAATGTATGTATATATGTATGTATGTATGTATGTATGTATATATGAATTTATGTATGTATGTATGTATGTATGTATGTATGTACATACATATGTATGTATGTAAGTATGTATGTATGTATGTATGTGTGTGGATATGAACATAAGTATCTACATGTACATGTATTTAAATATAATTATACATATGTATATTAATCAGGTTTAGATTCAGATAATGTGATACTAACTATTGAGAGGTTTGGTACAGTTGGTGATATTCAGATCTCGTGGTCAACAGGTATGTATTTAGAGGGTGTGACTAATGGAAGCTTGACTCCAGCTGTTGGCAGTCTACAAATAGATTCTAACAATAATTCAATTATGCTCAGTTTTACTGTAAGTCAAAAAGTAAATACATACATACATACATACATACACACATACATACATACATACATACATACATACATACATACATACATAATTATGTATACACATGTAGTATATTATTTTAATTACACATCACAGGCCACACCTACTGACCCACCTATGTCACCAGAAGTATTTGCAGTTCGTTTATCTGTAGAGAGTTTATCTCCTCTATCAGCGAGGGTATCTAATGGAAGAGGTGTGGCTGTTATTGAGTCTTGGGGAGTGGTCACACTAGCTTATGATAGCTTCTCTCAAATTGAAGGATACACTGTATGTATCATACACACATACGTACATACATACACACATACATGTACGTACATACATACATACATATATACATGCATACACAGATTCCTGTGACGGTCTCTCGTTTGTACGGATCAAAAGGAGAGATAGAAATAGCTGGTGAAGCCATTGCAATAACTTCAAGTGATATTTCAGCCAATGAAATTGCAGCCAGTCCAATAATTGATTATCCTTTGGGAGAGAATACAGTTACTCTCGGAGATGGGGTTACAAGTGGGGATATCACCATAGTACTGCCATATAATACAGGCCTCAGTCCTCTCAAAGTATTCAAGTTTGTGTTAACGTCTGTTAAAAGATTAAACCAAGAAGGTATGAATGTATGTATTTATGTATGTACGTACGTATGTATGTATGTATGTATGTATGTATGTATGTATGTATGTATGTATGTATGTATGTATGTATGTATAACTATAATATAGGTTCCTTCACAACTCCTCGATTGGCCACACCCATTGAGGCGATTCCTGTCACTATTATTGATGCTGATGGTGGTTCTGGAGTTTTTGAATTTACAAACTCCTCAAATATAATAACAGAATTTGGTTCACCATTAGCTCAAGTTGGTATTAAGAGAACCAAAGGAACCCAGGGTACTATCACTGTACAACTATCAATAACAGAGACAAGAGCAGATGGATCAACACGTGAGATTTGTCTGTTTGTATGTATGTATGTGTGTATGTATGTATGTATGTATGTATATACGTATGTATCTATGTATCTATGTATGTATGTATTAAGTATCTATGTATATATATATATATATTATGTATGTATGTACATACTGTTTCTCCTCTATCCAGCTGTCAACCAGATAGCCTCATCATCAGATTACAGTTCACAATCTCTAATTTCTATGGTAACATTTGCAAATGAAGAAGTTGAGAAGTTTGTATCAGTTCAAGTACTAGATGACAATACTCCTGAAATTATGGAATATTTTACAGTACATCTCACAAATCCTCAAGGAGGGAAAGCTCTCATTAACGAAGACAAGGTGTATTCTCCATTTCATTATTCATCGATCTATTCATTCATCCATCTATCGATCTATCCATTCGTCTATCTATCCATTCATCCATTTATCCATTCATCTATCTATCCATTCATCGATCTATTCATTCATCCATCTATCTATCTATCCATTCATCTATCTATCCATTCATCCATTTATCCATTCATCTATCTATCCATTCATCTATCTATCCATTCATCCATTTATCCATTCATCCATTTATCCATCCATTTATCCATTCATCCATTTATCCATTCATCTATCTATATATTCATCTATCTATTCATCCATTCAGTCCACTTTTGAAGTAGCCATTACTGCTAATGATAATCAAGGAGGAGTCTTCTCTCTTGTAACAACTTCCCTCTCACTCAATCAAGATTCTAATTCAGAAGGTACATACATCATATGATTATCACGTGATTGTCATGTGTATATATCTAAGGAGTATCATAGATACACATAGTTTACATAATTACTGTATTATAAAAGTATTCTCTACATATGATATACACAGGAGTATTGACTGTTTCTAGAGAACCAGGACTATTTGAAACTATAGAGGTAAGTGTCCCTCCTTTTCCTCTTCCTCCTCCTCCTTTCTTCTTTCTTATCCTCATCTTTTCATCACACGTACATACTATTCCCTCCACAGATCAACTGGCAAGCACTGTATACAGATGACAGAACACATTCTGTAGCTCTCGGAGATCTTCTGGTTGTTGATTCAGCTTCTGTGACCTTTGAACCCGACCAGACTGAAGCTAATATTACAATAACTCTACAACAAAACATAGTAATCATTCACATATCATACACTGAATCTACTCTTCATTTTTTAATTTCTATTTTTCAGGTTCCTATTAGTGGAGAAACATTTACTGTTAAGATATCCTCAGATGCAGATGGCATCGATTTCGGTGTTACCACGGCAACTGTCACAGCATTCCCGAGTGGCTTTTCTGTGTTCCAGTTTAGACAAGCAAGCAGGTTTGAATAAAAATATAATCAACAGACAGACACCCAGACAGACAAACAGAATAACAAATAAAATGGACGAATACTTCATTATCTTCCTCTCTGTGTCTGTCTCTTTAGGAAAGTGGTTGTAGCTCCAGTCAGTCTTACACTGTCTATTGAGAGAACTCAAGGATTAACGTTGAATACACAAGTCCTGTACTCAACAGAGGAGTCTCTTGAGCCTATCACAGTGGGACAATTGACATTTCAACCTGCTCAAGCAAGTGTACATTTTACATCCGTAACTGAAAATGTGGTTAACTTTGGAAGTAATGTGGTATGTATGTATGTATGTATGTATGTATGTATGTATGTATGTCTGTCTGTCTGTTTGTCTGTCTGTCTGTCAGTCTGTCTATCTGTCTGTCTGTCTGTTTATATGTATGTATGTATGTATGTACATGTATGTATGTATGTATGTATGTATGTACAATGTATGTATGTATGTATGTATGTATGTATGTATGTATGTATGTATGTATGTATGTATGTATGTATGTATGTATGTATGTATGTATGTATGTATGTGTGTACGTATCTATTTGTGTATGTATATATAATGTATTTTCTCACTATACATAAATACATCTTTCTCTTTACACAGGGTAATGAATCAATACACATCAGTATAATCAAATCAGATAGTATACCATTAGCATTTTATGTAAATTTAGAAGCTACTAATATTGAGTGAGTTTTCATATGTTTGTCTGTCTATCTATCTATCTATCTGTCTGTCTGTCTGTCTGTCTATCTATCTATCTATCTATCTATTTATCTGTCTATCTGTCTATCTGTCTATCTATCTATCTATCTGTCTATCTATCTATTTATCTATCTATCCTTTCAGTCGTGTTGAAAATGAACAAGCTATTGTTGTTATTAATCCACCTGGTATCGAGTCTGAATTGTATTTAAATTATTTCAATGCATTAGATTCATCAGTAGCTGGACTCAACAGGTACATATCACACTCTCCTCTGCAACGTCCATCTCACCTTTCCTCTCTTCATCTTCTCCTCTTCCTTCACCTCCTCTTAATCTCCTCTATTATATCAACTTAACATCCACTTAACCCCCCCTTAACCTGCTCTATTATATCAACTTAACATCCACTTAACCCCCCCTTAACCTGCTCTATTATATCAACTTAACATCCACTTAACCTCCTCTTGACCTGCTCTTAACCTGCTCTTAACCTCCTCTTCATCTCCTCTTAACCTCCCCTTAATCTGCTCTTAACTTCCTCTTAACCTCCTCTTAACCTCCTCTTATCTTTGTCTCCAGTATTGCCACTGATCTCAAAGACAAATTTGAAGATAATAATATCCCAGGAACAAGCCAGACACTCTCTGACATACTCTACTATACACTGGAAGAGATAACAGACACAGTACTACAAGATGGAAATAGGTCTGATAGAACTCATCAAATCTTTCTATCTATCTGTCATCACTCTGTTCATGTGATATATCTCGTATCATGAAATAATTGTACATTTCTCTTAGCTATCCAAGCACATTGCAACTAACAATGTCTGATATATTTGATCTGATCATTAGAGATAACACGTACAGGTATTGTGAGAGATACACACATGCATACATACATGAACAATATCATATTAGTGTATACATACATATATGTACACACACATACATGTACACATATCATCATATACATACATACACACACATATATGTACACACACATACATGTACACACACATACATGTATATGTACACACATCATCATATTAGTGTACACATACATATATGTACACACATCATCATATTAGTGTATACTTATATGTACACACACATATATGTACACACATCAATATCATATTAATGTACCCACACATACATGTACACACACATACATGTACACACATCATCATATTAGTGTATACTTACATGTACACACACATACATGTACACACACATATGTACACACATATGTACACACATCAATGTCATATTAGTGTACACACACATACATGTACACACACATATATGTACACACATCATCATATTAGTGTATATTTGTGTGTATTTAATTCAGTGGTCAGTGGAGATTTGCTTCTACTATAAAAACATTTGCTAACTCACTATTGACTGGAATAGACTGTAATCAGGACAGGTATACATACACACACCACACTTATCACACACATCACACATGTCTCACTTCTTTATCTTTTAGTGTTGT
This sequence comes from Petrosia ficiformis, assembly GCA_947044365.1. Lineage (NCBI taxonomy): Eukaryota > Metazoa > Porifera > Demospongiae > Haplosclerida > Petrosiidae > Petrosia > Petrosia ficiformis. The sequence goes on from OX345639.1 coordinate 4,531,482, forward strand.
GATTTCCAAATTCTCATACAATATTCAGTCTACTCGGGTATTACCTAGTGATATAGGAACCCAGATGATTAGTACCAGTACTGATGACTTTATTCGTTTACCTGATGTAACACTAGAGATCAGTGATGACGTAAGAGTCACATCTATTTACATCTAACTATTCATTTCTCCCCACCTTCTGTCACTTCTTACAGTGTATCAACATAATCTTCATCACATATACAGACCCCAACTTATTCAGTACCCCTATCCTTGGATCAAAGGTATATATAATCACATGACAAACACATATAATCACATGACTATCAAATGTATATTAATAGGTGTTCACAGTAAGCATACAGGAGTCTACTGTCACATCTCTAAATAAACCCCTATCATATAGGATATACAGTGATGATGGTAACATTCTACCTTCAAAAGACAGGTAAGATATTTAATATATGTGTGTATGTGTATCCATGATTATCTCTGTTCGTTGCAGTTGCCTTATATGGCAGGAAACAACAGGTGATGATGAGACAGGTTACTGGGATTCTTCAGTGTGTAAACTAGCTCAGGTAAGTCTGGAGAATGGTTGCTAGTAGTAACCAGTTGCTAGTAGTAACATATCCATCAGCCAAACCATATTCATAATAATTATTATTATCTTTTTACCTCTATTTGGATGTCTTTAGAGTTCTGTTGTGGAACAAGATTATATTGAATGTGAATGTCAACAGATAGGTGACTACGGTATTTCTATTCCTCCAAATTATGGCTGGACTTTACCTGGTCCTGTCTCTAGTGGCTTTGTTGTGGTAAGTATGTAATTACATGTACATGTACATGTACATACATACATACATACATACATACATACATACATATATACATACATACATATATACATACATACATATATACATACATACATACATACATACATACATGCATACATACATACATACATACATACATACATACATATATACATACATATATACATACATACATATATAGTAATAGTAATAGTAAAATATAATATATCACTACATGTACTACTATTTCCTTAAAAATCGGTATATTGCTATTGCTATTACCTCTCAAGTCAATGTAATATTATTACATTTTGACTTGAGAAGTAATAGCAATAGTAATTATACTGGTTTTTAAGGTGATAGTAATAGTACATACATACATACATACATACATACAGAAAATACATATATACATACATAGTTGTATATATATATATATATATATATACATACATATATACATATATATATATACATAGTTACATACATAATATATATATACATACATACATACATACATATATATACATACATACATACATACATACATACATACATACATACATACATATATTAAATACAGCTGGTGATGATTCTCATTATACTACTCCACTTGTTCTACTTTCGTCGTATACAACTTGCTACAAGAATACTTATAATGCTGTGTGCAGCCATAGCTCTCTTCCAGGTCTGAAATCCATCTGTCTGTTTATCATTAATTTTTATTATTTATTTATTGATCTCTCTTCATCTCTCTTCAGCTAATAGCTCTGGTTGATATGGTTCTAGCTCCTACTGTTGGTAATAATGGCTGCATTGCTTTGGGAGTACTACTACAGTTCACTGTGGTTGGGCAGTTCATGTGGATGTTGTGTCTAATCGTCTCATTGTGGTTAAACCTCATGGATTTTACAGATGGAAAAGAGCCTCTTGTTGTTTACATCTTCATCAGTTGGGGTAAGCTGGTTTGATGAGTATTGGATGGATGGACAAGTATGTTATTATATATAATACTATTATATTTTATTCACAGGTATAACTGTTGCTGTAATAATAGCAACCATTCTGATTGGTCTATATGCGTTGTCATGGGAATTCAGTGAACTCTATGGAAAAGCTGGAGAACTGTAAGCATACAGATCTTGATTTTTCGCTGTTCATCTTATTCATATTTTTCTCAGATGTTTCATGCCCTCAGCAGCTGCAGGTGGTATCTCTACAGGACTTCCTATTCTTTTTGCTCTTTTGTTTGCTGTTGGAATGTTGTCTCATTCCTGTTTCTATTGGACAAGATGGGAAGACATTAAGAGCATGTACAAAGATACATTTAATAAAAGAGGTTTGTATGTATGTATGTATGTATGTATGTATGTATGTATGTATGTATGTATGTATGTATGTATGTGTGTATGTATGTAGTATGTATGTGTGTATGTATGTATGTTCATGTATGTATGTACATTATATATATATGATGTCTGCATATATGTACATGTATGTGTGCATGTACATACATACACATATATACACATATATGTACGTATGTGTATATGTTCATAGATGTATGTAATGAGATACATTATCTTATGTACAGAGGTACCTCTTCTTCTACTACTTTATGCTGTCATTATTCTTGTAATGATATTTGCCGGTCTACACTTGTATCTACAACAGATTTATCTTTTCTTTATCTTCTTTGGATTCAATGTGATATTGGTAAACTTACATTTTCACTGTATGAATCACTGTATGTGTCATAATGTGTCATCAATATGTCATAATGTGTCATCAATGTGTCATTTGTGTCATCAATGTGTCATAATGTGTCATCAAGTGTCATTAGTACACTTTGTATGTCATTGTTACAACACAATTGTCATAATGACAATACACTAGTCTTATTATTATAATGTACAATACGTCTGTATTATTATACTTCATTATCATTATTACAATGTATTATATAATACAATCTATTATTATATACATGTACATTGTACATCTTTCACAATGTATAATAATAGTGGTGTATTGTACATTGTGATAATGATTAACTGTTGCAACACAATTGTCACAATGACACTACATGTGTCATAATAACACTACATGTGTCACAATGATAGTTAATGTGTCATAATGACACTACATGTGTCATAATAACACTACAGTGTCACAATGATAGTTAATGTGTCATAATGACACTACATGTGTCATTATAACACTATATGTGTCACAATGATAGTTAATGTGTCATAATGAGAGTACAGTGTCATAATTACACTACATGTGTCACAATGACACTACATGTGTCACAATGACAGTTAATGTGTCACAATAACAGTCATGTGTCATAATGACACTACATGTGTCATAATGACACTACATGTTTTGTAACATATAATCATCATTGACACTATTCTTTCTATACCTCATTTAGGGTTTGTATGGCTTGGTAGTGTATGTGTTTATAAGTTGGCACACGTTGACATGGAAACATAAACATTATCCCATAAAAGAAGATGTAGAACCACTTTGCATACCTGAGGAGTTAGAGTTCATGGGTGTAGACTCACTCCCAACCATGTATGGGTCTCAACAATCGCTCATACCAAAGGTCAGTGCATCAGTCTTTTTAACTCAACTAACCAACATCTATCCATGTACGTACCATCTCCATGTACCATCTATCTATATCCATATACCATATCTATACACCAATGCATACCATCTATCTATATATCCATGTACCATCTACATGTATCTATATCCATATACCATATCTGTACACCAATGCATACCATCTATCTATATCCATATACCATATCTGTACACCAATGCATGCCATCTATTTATATCCATATACCATATCTGTATACCAATGCATACCATCTATCTATATTCATATACCATATCTGTACACCAATGCATACCATCTATCTATATCCATATACCATATCTGTATACCAATGCATCTATCTATATCCACTCAATCTATCTATATTTCACCGGTCACACCATCTATCTATATATCCACTCAATCTATCTATCTATCACACATTCTATCTACACCTCCTTTGTCATTTATTCTTATTAATCAATCGATTTTTATTCTTGTATAGTCTGAGGATCAACTACGAGTGACACCATCTCAACTCACACAAGATCAAATGAAGTCAAACTCACAGAGCTTATGTTCTTCTACCAGAGCACAAGTAAAACGAAATAGTCACGAAAGAGAAAGCCAAGAGTTAAGAGAAATTGAGCATATCAATAAAGATGGAGACAGTGACTCAGGAGAATCTGGAAGTTATGAGATTGCTCCAGATTCCGAAGGAGAATCTGAGTCACAGATGGATGATCTGATGTTTGCTCTAAAAACAGGTGTCACAACATCTCAGGATGATGACACGACCCCTTTCATTCAGGAAATGGAAACCATTCCTCATAAGAAACCCACATCCAGTGAACAATATCGTTTGAGACGCATATCCATGATGGCAGATACTCATTTGTAGTTTACATCTCAATAGTCACATTTTATAACTGGTTTAACTAATTTATGTACATACATACAAACTCATGTATGTACGTACATACATACACATATATATATATATGCATATGGATTGAGACTCTGGTATATACATACAATTATTATCAGGTACTAGAACAATTAATGTTCACTATTTCAAAATTTTTATTACTACTTAATTTTTTTTTTATAAATGTTTAATTTTTTTCCATCTTCTTATATCTTCTTCTTTGTTGAGTGATGTATACCACAATGGTAGGTGTGTTTTTGGGTGGAGTCTGTAACTGTATGTATAAATATAAAAATAACACATACAACAGCTATACTGATACAGCTGGGAGCATCTACAGAGTTCAAAATAATGTTAGAATTTTAAAGATTGAAGTACTAGATCTGTGTACTTAGGACTGCAGTTAATAACACTTGTACTTGTACGAAAACATAGCCAGTAGTCAGTACAGATCTGAATACAATAATATAATTATAACATGCCTTACTTTAAGAATAGTTCTTCATTTTTAATATGTCTCATACTAATTAATACAATAGTTAATAATGTTCTTTGACTAGAAGATTCACTGTAGAACCTATGATATCATGTAATTGGTTATGTTTAATGTGCAAACCTGACTAACTGGTTTGGTATTAGTTGTGATATGTTTGTGTTTGAAACATGTAATGTATAAGGCATTACATTTGGTAGTTGTCCTGTATAAATAGATATATTCATACATACATAGATATATATAATAGGATTGATATAATGTGATATATGACAGACCTGATGGTGGATGTCTAATTAAATGTCCCAAAGCAAATGGATATTGCTATATAAATATAGGAAGTATGTAACTGTTTATACTGTTATAATTATGTGTATGTATGGTATGTATGTTGTGTTTGTGCATGACGTATGCATGTGAATGTATGTACATATATGTGTATGTATGTATATGTATGTATGTATGTACGTATGTATGTATGTATGTATTTAAGTATGTATGTATGTATGTATGTATGAAATTACATACCGGTATATAATTTCTTAATACCTTAATGTCACTAACTGCATATTTTTTGCCATCAATTATACTACCATCACTAGTGGACATCAGATATGAATTATCCATTGATATGTGAGGATAATTCTCCATTTTTTTCACATCTGAAGAAGAATACTGAGAACCAAAATGCACAAAGGATCACGATATGAAATACATTTTATGATATCATTTGATATATATATATACTTACTATTATTCCTGGATATAAACAGAGGACACTCCCCGGTAACGCATGTCCATTCAGTCTAACACCTAATTAATGATATACATATAATTATATACCTAATTGTTTATAATAAAAATAGGTATTACTGCAGCTACACTTATGATCATGGACTGATGTCTATTCCTAACCAGGGACTGGGTATGAGTCCTGTGGATTGAGTACAGAAAGTGTAAATGAAGAGGTGGTTTCACTTGTCTCGTTAACTGAAATTTTATTGAGCAGTTCTTCAACCTAATGAGTAAATTAAAACAAATTTAACAATTATTGCTGTTGTGGTCACCTGTTTTGTCACTTCTTCCTTCACTACAATCTTCTGTGTTTGACGAGGTACGTTTCCCTTTAGACTAGGTAGTCTCACTTCTTTCCCATCGCAATGATTATGATAATACAATAGTTGATATATCCTCCATACATCAATATCTTCCTGCCTTGCTTGTCTCCATGGTAACTTACTTGTTAAACCCCCCATGGGACACACAGTTCAGGCTATTATCATGCAATGCACCTCACACCCTCCAGCACACCCACCCACCCATACAAATTAAAAATGTCATATACATGTATACATGTTATATTCAGAAATAATGTATTTCAAAAAAAAAATTGAAGTAAAGAAACACTTTGATCAAGATACAGTTATTAGAAAATAATGGTTCTCCAATGGACAGTAAAAAATATTAATTTTCATAAATATAATTATTGTCTGATTAACAAACTAAAATTAAATAAAGTTATTAGATACATGGTATCCAATGTGTGTACATATAAATGTACATACATACATGTACTGCACATTATATGTACACACATACACACAGGTATATGTACATAGTATATACATACATACAGATATGTACACGCACCGTACATACACACAAACATAATACATACACACACATCACTCACACACAGGTATATGTACATACATACATAAAGTTATGTACACACTGTACATAGACACACACATAATACATACACACACATACACACAAGTACATGTATATACATATATATGTATATAATTATATTTATATATATATACACATGTAAATTGCAAAACATAATGTATTTTTGGAGACAAACGAATGGTGACAATATCATTTTATAACAGTAGGTGTATCACTGAAAACAGATGGAGAACCAGTGAATAGTTGAGGGGGTGTGGTTCCCGGCATGAATGAGTGTGAGCCATAGCCACCACCATTGATACTGTATTTATTAGGAACACTGTGGTAAGTTTTATTAACAGATCCATAACCAGCTCTAGTGTGAGGAAATGGATTACCCATTTGTCCAGGAAGACTTGGAATGGATACATGACTAAAAGGAGGAGGAGGAGGGAGGGAGGGAGGAAGGGAAGGAGGAGGAGCAGAAGAGTAGGACAGGACAATATGTTGTAATAATTATTTCAATAATGTGACATATAAATTTCTAAAACGATATATCCTCACATCTAAATGCTCAGTAAGTATCCAGGAAGAAGGCATTTGTTAGCCTTCCTGGTTACCGGCTTACTACTATACAATGCAGTACTAAACACTTTAGTGACAAGGTCTTAGTTATATTACAATACATAAACACATTACCTTGATCTATGTAATAACGCTCCTGATTCATGTGCACTAATTTCAGTATCACCGCTGGGACTATCAAAGAAATGTCTTGAGTGTTCAAATGATAATGAATGTCTACTACACTGGGTCCGTATTAACTTATTTAACTATAGGAGATACAAAGTAACATACATGTAACATAACGAATGTCTACTACACTGGGTCCGTATTAACTTAACTATAGGAGATACAAAGTAACATACATGTAACATAATGAATGTCTACTACACTGGGTCTGTATTAACTATAAAGTGTAATGTAATTTTTGAAAGGGGAAACCTTCCCTCAATGTGATTTTAATTTTGATCAAATGCTTACATTTAATTGCTCGTGATTCCATGATTTTGTACAGGAAGTCAATGAAATTTGGTATCAGATACCAAATTTCACCTGTACAAAATGGCGGAATGATGATTGATTAAATGTAAGCATTTGATCAACAAATGTTCCCTTTTGAAAATTAAGTCACATATCATAATTTTACATGTACATGTACTTACTCTTATTGTATATGGACTCCTAATTCTAAAGAAGAGAACAATAAGACAAATTGGAACAACTTCCCACAGTAAGAGGACACAGAAATATGCAATGTCACCTTCCTTAGTAGGCTCAAAGTCCGCCTGTTGGAATTGAGATAAATAGGATATGAAGGTATATTTATATGCACTTACCAGATCTGTTGCAAAGTTGTGTGCATAATTGTGGAATCTTCGAACACAAACAATAATAATGTTATAAATAGCACGAGATGAAAATAGAAGAATGAGTAGAGAAGAAATCACGATGGCCTGCCATTTTGATACTTGTTTAGCCTCCATTATATCTTTACCAGCACGAGTTGTGTAAATCTAGGAGAGAGAGGAAGGGAGAAAGGAGGGAGGGAGGGAAGGAGAGAGGGAAGGAGGGAAGGAGAGAGGGATGGAGGAAAGGAGGGAGGGAAGAAGGAAAGGAGAGAGGGAAGGAGGGAGGGAGGGAAGGAGAGAGGGAAGGAGGGAAGGAGAGAGAGATGGAGGAAAGGAGGGAGGGAAGAAGGAAAGGAGAGAGGGAAGGAGGGAGGGAGAGAGAAAGGAGGGAGGGAGGGAAGTAGAGAGGGAGAAATAGGGATGGAAGGAGGGAAAAACAGGGATGGAGAAAGTGAGAATGATGGCGAAGACTCTAACATGATTAAATCAACTCTAGTTTAGATAAACATGACTCAGCTTTCCAAAAATTTCATAGATAACAATATTCATAGCTTTGTTATTTTAATTAACATATTCATAAAAACTATAACCTACTCAGGACCACCCTAAGTCAACAACCAGACAGACAAACATAATTAATTTATATCTACTTACCACAAGTATACAGACACCCAATACAACTCCCATTAACAATATGAGTCCTTCAAGAATAACAATTCTTGAAACTCTCCATGGTTGTCCAACATACCCCAAAGATATAAGAATGCTAAAAATTACATTAACAGAAACAAAGATGATTACAGAAGACATCCATAGAATAGTTCCAAGCAATCTATAAAAATAGATATTGTTAGATATAAATAGATAGACAGATAATTTGTTGTGTATAATTAAATGGGTGTGGTCTTTTAACTAAATATGATATTATATCTATTTATTGTAAATAGAAAACACAAATATGAGAAAAAGACAGATTAGCAAACAAATCAAGAGATTGACAAGAGGACATGAAATTAAACACAATGGATACCAAATGCCTGTGGTTTTTTACCTGTAAAAATGAACCCTTCGATATGAGGGATTGAGATATGACACTTCTTGTCTTCTCTCCAGTACTTTAATTAAATGCTGTTGGAAAAATGATGTACTTGTGTGTATGTACATGTAAGTGCGTACATGTGTGTATGTACATGTAAGTGTGTATATGTGTGTATGTACATGTAAGTGTGTGTATGCATATGTATATGTGTGTATGTATATGTACTGTGTATGTGTGGTATTCATTATCAGATGAACTTACTTCCATGAAATAGTGTACCAACAATGCCATGGAGAGATACAAAAGAATTTCAGGAGCTGAGACAAGGAACCATTCCACTGCCACAGATAGATTATTAACGAGATCACAACATCGATAATAATAGAATGAATATAAGGTCAGTCTTAGAGACGCCCATAAAAGTATGTTGAAGAGAAATACGGTTTGATAAGAGAAGAGTTTGTATCCATAACAAAGAACCAAAACTAGTTGTATATAAACTGCAATAAATATCAGTGCCACTAAAACAGAAACTCCTCCTATTACACCAATATGTAACTGTCCAATGATATGAGTATCAGGCATGATGGCAGGAGTTTCATTGCTGTGATTATTGACGCTTTCAGTATCAACGCCTGACATCATTCCAGCACCTTCTAAATACCACTTGTGAGCCATAATACATGTAGTTGTACGTATATCTGATGTAATATTTGAACGAGATACAGTTTGTAAAAGTTAGGGTTTTGTTCTCAGCTCAGAGGATAGGAGAAGACATGTTTACAATGACGTTATATGACACTAATCACGTGATACTTTGAATTCTGCCACACCCTCTCAAAACTTCAAAAGATGGATGAAGAAGAATTTGCAGACTTCACTTCAGCATTTTCTACCACAGAAGGATCTAAAGGTGATCAGTCGTATTGTTTGTATATGTAACGTACTATTCTATCTCTTTATTATTCAGATTTTCATGAAATAGGAGGCAATGTATTTGAAATTCCTCCATTAGATGATTTTGTGTTCGATACAAGTACCATACCATTAGAAACACACACAAGTTCCAGTACACATAAACCAGATGAGCTGTTTGGTAAATTTGAGTCTTCATTTGAGATGACCACGTCCATTAATAACAACCCTGATGCATCCTTACCAAATGGCGACATTGTCTCTTCAACTGTTCCTTCTCTTTGCTCTCCTCCTCCTCTTACTGATCTCCCTCCATTAAATACGTTTAGTGATTTCACATCTTGTGATACTACACCTCAGAACATTTCATTTATACCTCCTCAAGTACCTGAAAATATTCAGAAATTTGAAATCGAGAATTTATCATCAGATCCTAAAGATAGCGTAAAATTAGAAAATAATGATGATAAAGAGTTTGGTGAATTTACCAGTTCGTTTGGAGGAGGAGGAGGAGGAGAAAGTGTAGGAAATGATAAAGATGATAATATTTCTGCTTTTGCTAATTTTTCAACATTTCCATCTGAAATTCAGACAAAAGAGAAAACTGAAAATCCTATATTTGGGGACTTTTCTTCATTCTCTCAAACTCCAATGACTACAGAAGAACCCATAGATGTTTCAAGATTACCAGATCCTCTTACGATGACTGTTGATGAGAACCCATCAGATGAAGGCTTTGGTAACTTTGCTTCATTTGAAAACCATGTTACAACAACTATAAAGGAACCAATGAATAATTTAAAATTACCAGACCCTCTTACTACCAGTGAGTCTAATGAGGATGAGTTTGGAGCATTTGGAACGTTTCAAACATCTCACAGTCCCTCAACTGTTCAAAATAAAGAACAGTTTGGAAATTTTACAGCTTTCACAAATCATTCAATACTCGATAAAGATGAAGATGCTAGTGAGAAACCTAAGAAAGACAAGAAGGAACCAGAACATTTAAGATCTGATAAAATGGAAGATAGTGATGATGAGTTTGGAGAGTTTGGTTCCACTGATACTACAGGTGATAAGGAGTTTGGTGACTTTAGTGGATTCAATAAAGCCACATCCCCTACAACAAACACACCTGTAAATCAAGATTCATCAGAATCCACTTTTAAGGTATTCATGTGTGTTGTGTGATGAGAATAGCTCTCCATATACATGAGACAATATTTATATATTTTCATATTTCTTTTATTAGATGTCAGTTGACGTGATTGTAACTTGTTTTCCTGTCAATAGTAACTCGCCAATCTCCTCTTCATTTTCCAGTCAGCTTATAGATCTTTTAGTTTTAAAGGAAGACAAGAATACCGAAGGGTAAGTATTCCAGTTTCATTGCCTAATCTCAGAATGTACATGGGTCTAGATATATTTATTTGTAGGAGTGGGGTCTGGGCCACTACCGATCACTACAACACTCCTGATTTATCTTCAGTAGTAAACGGAGTGACTAGACAAGCCACCACTGACCTCTTCAGTGTCATATTACTAAACAATGACCATCATTTTAATAGTCCTGTTAAGTGTGGCTTAACTTCATTAGTAAACTGAGTGACTAGACAAGCTGCCACTGACCTCTACAGTGTCATATTACTAAACAATGACCATCATTTTAATAGTCCTGTTAAGTGTGGCTTAACTTCAGTAGTAAACTGAGTAGACTATATTTATAGTATTAATTCCATTCCTCTATTCAGAACATGGAAATATATGAAGAAAGAAACTGTCTCACCAAGCTCTTTATACCAATGGAACCAGTCTTTACTGCAAGATAGATTTTATGGTTCGCTTAAAGTAGATCAAATGGTATGGAAACATAATTATAAAAGCAATTAATTATTTATTATTAATTATATAGCTTGTACCTACCAAATCATCTGGAATAATTGTGAGTTTAATAGTGTGTTACTATGGTTACTGATTAATTACTGTTTTATATTTAGGGGAATGACCCTTTCTCCTTCCAAAGTGGTGGAGATCTGTTGGAAGGGTTTGGGTTACAGGGTATAACTGCGTCTCAGGTTAGTGATACATGTTAAATGGTAATACATGTATACTGAAAATATACAAATAATATACAAAATTGTATGTCTAATTTTTTAAGGCTAAAGACAAACAATTTGGATGGTCTAATAACACTAGTGAAGGTCAGTTGTTGTGAAGTTTAATGAAACCATTAATTAATTTTGCTTTGTTAATAGAAGGAGCTACTCTATTGGATCTTAGCTTACCTATTTCACCATTAAATCAACCAGAGAAAGGTATAACGAGATATATAATTATATTAAATAATTATATCTTTATACTTTCATTTTTTAGGTATTGATGGATTTTCCTTTGATAGTGATCTCCAGGGACTTGACCTCACAGCTGATATCATTAATCCATCAACTGATCCTACACAGTCTGGGGACACCTACACTTCATGGATGGATTCTGAACTGCTAGAATTAGAGGTTGAGTCATCTCGTATGACAGCTGCTGTCACTACAACAGGAGAAAGTACACTGGAGTGGTTAACTAATCTTAGTAATACCAACCCAGAACTAACAACTATGGTAAAAACAGATGTGTCTACCTCCCAAACAACACCAAGTTTCAGCGACAGTACAACAATGACCTTACTTCCTGAAACAAACCCTTTGTCTAATGATCCTGGATCATCTGGATTGGATCAACCAATATCTGTTGCTATTGCAGGTCTTGACCTTTTAACAACAGTTCCACCTGATCTTGATATTTGGTCTGACACAAAAGAGACTGGTATTGATGATACAGGGGATATCACTGGAGTTATCACTGGAGTACCTGACACAATGCCGGCTTCATCTAGTAGAACCTCGTCACTTGTTCGTTCACCAACTATTTCATCTATTGATATAATGTTGAATCAAATGTTAGAAGATAATAACGAAACTGCTATAACACACCAAGATAAAGGACTGAGTATTGAAGCAAAGGCACTTCTCAATAAATTACCCGATTTATCATTTATGATGAGAACATCAACAAGGACCAGTTCGTGTAAATTATGAATTTCAAATCTATACATAAACCACATTACATTTTTAATACCATTAATTAATTCGTGCATAATAATTTGTATTTATAAGTTATTCTAACGACACATGTAAAACATAATTAGCAGTTTTTCATTTTCTGATTATCGTTGAGAATTAACCTGAAGAAAAAAAAACATGTTGATATTCAAATGATCAAGTACTATAAGATATCCTAACACACTACATCAAATGAGGATCTCTGTACACAAGTACTATAGGATATCTTAACACACTACATCAAATGAGGGTCTCTGTACAATGATCTTCAGAAGAATACTTACAATATCATCAATTTTCAAGATACTTCGTACTGTTTCAGATGCTAAGAAGACAGCTGATGTTGAAACTAATAATGGTTGTACAACATTCTCTTCTAGTATATTAGTAATAGTTCCCTATATATTAAAATGGTGTGGTCAGGAGGTGGGTGTGATTACTAATAATACTGACCTTTCGCACATTGATTCCAGCAGTTTTCTGACCCTGAGCATGTTTGTTTCGTAACTCTGTTACCACGGCGATAGGATTAAGGCCTGCATTTTCCGCTAACGTTGATGGTATGATTTCCATGGCTTCTGCAAATGCTCTCACACAATAGCCCTCCATTCCAGCAAGTGTTTGAGCATATTCCATGAGACGAAGAGATACCTCAATCTCTGGAGCACCTCCACCAGCAATGAGTGCTCTAAGATAACTAGAAATATTTCTAATATTTTCAGTAAAATACTTACCTTCTTTTTACTAAACATCTTATCACACAAAGTGCATCATGAAGAGAACGCTCAGCCTCCTCTAAAACAAGTTTGTTTGAACCTCTCACAATCACACTAACTGTTTTAGCATTAGTCGCTGTTCCAATGAACTGTGGAAATTGTGTTAAACCTCATGTACACAAGTGAATATACACACATATATAATATATATATACCATATATATTCTAATATTTGAAATGGGATATCGTCTTGCAAAATAGTTTTCATCAAACATTTACATTTATCACTTGTTATTTGGCCATTTGGAAAAGACGCCAACAAAACTTAGTATCCAAGGAGATTAGAGAAAACTCTTCCTGGATACCAAATTTAATGTTTTCCGGTGGAATAGCAGGTGACTAAAGTTATTTTGTGGGAGAAGATCCTTTTTCAAATATTGAGACACATAATATTAATTAATACCTTAACTACTTTACTTGTTCCAGTGGATACCTCTTCTACTAACTGAGATAATCCAAGATGTTCTGGTACAAAGTGATCTAGACTAGCAACAGGACGACATCCTAATGTCTGTAATGGAGAGGGTGACAGAATTGAGAACGATGGAAACAGTACATCTTACCCGCGAGATAAATTCAATATCTTCTCTCTCAATTTCTCTTACTACAAGAATCTTCATCTTCGCAAGGAAATGAAGAGCTAAGTCATTTACTGCATCTCTAAGGAACAAATATATATATGTGCGTGTGTGTGTGTGTGTGATTATACCTTAAAATTGATTTTTGAATGAGAAGTACATTACAACCAGCTTTTTTAATTTTCTTACAAATATCTAAAATATATTGTCTTTCTTCTCTAAGAATACGATCCATTTGTGAATAGTCAGACACAACTACTTGATTCTCCATCTAAGTGAGAACAGAACAGGGAATGATGGAGGTATGTGTTCTAGAACTCTTCCTCTCACATCAGTTTTTGGTGGTGATATACAGAATTGAATTAGACCAATTTTAGCTTTTTCTACGCGAGTCACTCCACCTGCAATGTGTGATACATTTTGTTCCAATACTAATCCATCAACTAACTCAGTATCTTCAACAGTACCACTAAAGAGAGAAAGAGACAGATAGAGACATGTTTGGATTGAGGTGTACACATATTCAAATACACACACCCCAGCTTTTTGATAACTCTTATATCATGAAGATCAACATTAGTAGCAGAAGCAGGATCAATAACTTTTAGAACTGCATCAACTGAAATTGGAGATAGCTGACCAGAATACTGTGACACTACCTGAGGAAGAAAACAACTTATGAGAAGAGATCGTGTGCATATGAAATTGAGACAATGAAGGTAAATAGAATACTGAGAGCTTGCGAATTGAGAAATTCACTTTTGAGCTGAGTGAAGTAGTAGCACTTTTTAGTAAAGATTCACGATCCGACAAAGTGACTGGTACAGACATTCCAATGAGGATCTCAACAGCTTTATCAGCAGCCTTTTGAAATGATTCTGATATAGTTGTTGGGTGTATTCCACGAGCTAACAGCTTTTGACTTGCACTTAACAAACTACCGGCAATGACAACTACAGATGTAGTTCCATCACCAGCCTCTATATCCTGAGCTTTGGAGAGTTCAACAAACTAGAAGAGAAAAAGTAGAGTTATTTTATCAAATGCTTGTATACTCTGTTATGCTACATTGTTCAGGAAAATTATATCATTTAGGTCTGCTTATTGCTGTTAAATGAGGCCATTTAGCCGAAATACTGTGTAGAGCTCTTTTCTAGACAAACCCGTTAATAAAATACTGCTATCAATGAAAAGTGGGTGTCTGTATATATAGGTAAAGATTGCATTCTATTTATTGCATAATGATAATCAATTAATATCCCATTTTCTGTCCCGAAACCGTCATCCATACACAGATTACATAACCCTTTCATCTTCTCTCTCTCACCATTCTTGCTACTGGATGTAAGACTTGCATTTGTTTCAGTATCGTTGCTCCATCATTAGTGATCGTAACATCACCATTGCTAGCCTGGATCTGTGAAAAAGATGAATAACATATACATCATAATATTTAGTGTTTGCTATGAAATAGTTACGTACCATTTTATCCATACCACGAGGTCCCAAACTAGTTCTAATAGCATCAGCAACAGCTACAAATAATTAAAAATTTAATTAAGTCTTGATTTTTGTAATAGTAAACCATTTACATACATTTAGCAGCTGTGATATTGCTGTATCGAATTTGGGTTGGTTTATCTTTGTCCTTGAATGTTTCCTTTCCCTTTTGACCAGTACCTGCCATTCTATAATCTTTATTCTACAAACACACACAGTACAGGCTCTCAGTCACAACACGTGGATGCTCGATCCTGCGCATGCTCATAGAGAAATGGGTGTGGTTGGGCTGGGTTATATAAAAGAGGTCTAATGCATTACCTTGAGGACTATTTGGAGGTGATAGAATTCTTACCAGGAGAACTCAAAACTCGTGTTTATCAGATAAGAGAGCTAGATGACAAGGTACAGAGACAATTGGAGAGCTTAGAGGACAGATCAAAAACATTTTTCACTCTCTCACGTAAAAATAAGGAAGAATGGCGTGAAGGACAGTTTAATAGTTTATGTCATGAGTATGATCGTGCTATTGAGGCAAGTAAAGAAAAGGTCCATTTGGCTAATCAGATTCATGAACTAGTTGAACGTTACCAGAAACGACTCGACCATGACCTTAATCATTTTACATTAGAGCTTGAGGCAGATACAGCTGGAATAACAGAAATACTTGAGCAAAAATCATACCAATTAGATCGACCTCCATCTCCTGAGCGTCCACAGATTATTCCAAAACGAAGGCAAACACATCATGATGATCTTCTGGACCATGACGATTATAGCCCTTCACCAGTTCTACGTTCCTCACCTGTTCATTCAAGACTGCCTCAATATTCTCGTAGAGATAGGCGCCCCACTCTTCCACTCACCTTTTCCTCTGAACCAGATCCCGATATATTTGACTTTGATGATCAGCTTGGCTCTCCTGCTGACATTTATGCCGGCTTTGGAGGTAAACCTTCTCTTACGCTCATCGGAGACACAAGACCTCAGAGAAAGAAACAACACAGCGCCATGTTAACAGAAACGATTCAAGATGATCTCTTGGGATATGTTGATCCAAACGAACCACGATATTGTTTATGTAATCAGGTATCATATGGAGAAATGATATGTTGTGATAATCCTAGTTGCTCCATCGAATGGTTTCATTACGGATGTGTTGGTATAACTGAGGCTCCTAAAGGAAAGTGGTATTGTCCACAGTGTGTTGCTCAACTGAAGAAGAGAAATAGAAGATGATTTTTATTTAGTTATAATTTTAATAATTATTAATAATTTTGAACGGAAGTACTTGTAGTATAGTATGGTTACTAGCATCAGTGGCATGCAAGGTAGTCAGCTCAGATGGGTAACACAGTAAAGAAAGTCGTTCAGATTTTACAAGATCCCAAACTAGTTAGGAGAATACAGGAGACTTTTGGAGTGAAGGTTATCTCTGATTTCACCAAAGTCATTGAAGATAATGATAATGAACTAGGTAATAAGAATATAATTCAACAAAATGGTGATATTCTCACTTCACTTGCTACAAACCCCATTAAAAAGCGAAGAAAACGAAGGAGACAGACTGCAGTGGCTTCTATGGACAGTCCACCTTCTTCACCTGACAGTGGTACTCCACCTCGTGATCTTCCCGATATTGAAGTTGAAACTTATTCGTTATTTGATATATATTTCAAATTGGCATCAGAATGTGGATATGAACCATTTTATGTTTCATTTTTTCCATTTGTTATTTGGAATATTGATACCACTCTTGGACGTCATATGGTCTTCTTGTGGTGTTTAAGCATGTATGTAGGACAGGCTGCCAAATCTGTATTTAAATTAAGACGCCCTTCTGCTCCTCCTGTTGTCAGATTAGAAATAAATGAAAAATTAGAAATGGAGTACGGGTTTCCATCCACTCATGCTACAGTATGTACTGTTATTCCGTTTTACATATTCTACTTGACATCATGGAGATATCAGGTATTTAAATTACTATTAAATTAATCATTTTGTTGTGATAATGATTGTTTGATATAGTGTAGCTAATTAATTATATATAATTACATTCTAGTCTCGCGTAGCCAGACCCAATCTACTTTGAAGGAAGGGTCTGGTCAACCCATTCTAATAGCTTCGTCCAGAACCCAAGGCTTGGATTTCTTGAGAGGTACCACCAGAGTTGCTATCAATGTCTACCGATCCCTAGCTGGCATAGTTTGCATCAAGTACCTGGTGGCAAGCTGGTAATTGAATTCATAACTGTAGTAATGATATTCATACAGCTGGCTTACTGGAAAAGTATAGTTATGAATAAATTATGAAGTGGTTTTTCACAACTGAAATAGCCAAAAATCTGGCTAGTCTCCTGACAAACGCTATCACAGTGGGTTAACCAGACCCTTTCTTTGTAGTAAGGCTACGTGAGACTAGTTACATTTTCACAATGTTTAATCATTTTATAGGGGTTGTTCTATCCCATCCTTGTCATAGCATTGATATGGTGGATATCAGTGTGTACAAGTCGTATATATCTTGGAGTTCATAGTGTATTGGTAAGAGCACATGTCTATATACCGGACTCTTGTTTTAAATACAATTTTGAATTTTAAATTTGATCATTGTATGTGATTATGTTGTATTCGCAACTTGTAATTTAATACATAAAAGATAGTTACCTTATGATAAAGTCTGTTCACATTCATGATGACCTCAAAATTATAATGTGATGATGTTTTTATATGTAATATAGTATGTAGTTTAATGTCATAAGGTCGGTCATGATTATTCTGAAATCAATAATGAAGTAATGGATACAAAAAAAAAAAACAGCAATTATATGCAAATGAAAAGATGGTTAGTCATTTTAAACTAAAGATATATGAACAGTCAGAGTGAATGTGAACTATCTTTGGTAGTATGATATGATCTTTATTCTCATCCAAATGTGTGTTTAAAGAAAGTTGTTTTTTTTTCCATAGGATGTGATTGGTGGATTCTTAGTAGCCATTTTTATGTTATCAATTACCATTCCTTTTATGGAGACTTTTGACCAATTTATATTATACTGGTCATACTATCCTCTAATTGCTGCAGCAATAGTCTTATTTTCTATCTATATATATCCAGTTGAAAACCGATGGACTATGGATCGAGGTGACACATGTGCTATTTTGGGTGTTGGATTAGGAGTAACTATCGGTTTTAATTTGTATGGACCATTCCCCGATGATATACTATCTGGACCATTTGAAGTAACTTTACCTTCAGCACAATTAGTTGGATTTAGCATCTTGAGATTTATTGTGGGTATCCTGTTGATCTTACCAAATCGTTTCATCATGAAATTACTCTGTTTTCGTCTACTTCCTTCCATTATGCCAACCCATGGAGTGGAAGAAGTGCAGAAAAGACCACTGGTTGAGCTACCTTACAAAATAATTGTATACACAAGTATAGGATTACAATGCATATTTGTTCCAGCTTTCTTTGAAATGTGTGGAATAGGAAGATTCAATAACTGATATATTTATGCAAATTTATAATTAATTTATTATATAGGATACTACCAGGCCAATGATAAACATTTTGAATTTTTACCTTATTTTTGATTAAATATAATGTATCAAACACAACTGCATAACACATTCAATGCGAAAAAGGAAAGAGTTGATGTTACTTCCAGGGATGTCCCTTTAATTTAAGATGGGTATACCTGTGCTATGGTAATTTGGGACTTTTCATTGCAGTCCGGTGTTGACAAACTGAGAATTGCACAGAGGCAATTCCCACTTTGTCAAGATTCCTAAAATGGGAATTAATACAATCATGGTGCTATTCAGATGTATTGTAAAATTAATTGACTTCCTCATTATTATAATAGAAGATGTACATTTTCGATATATGCTTCAGTTCTACATAGTTGTGGTTAAAAGTATGTCGGTATGTAAAGAATGCTCAACATAGACAAAGAGGAGGAGCACTGAAGGAGAGCTCACAAAACTAGTTTTTGTATCACTGCAAAAAATGCCTTCTTTGTCTAGAAGAAAACAGTATACTTTGCAACACGATAGAACTTCAAATGGCAGTGCAACATTACCACCAGTTAGTGGTAATTCCAAAAGAAAGTCCATAAGAAAGAGAATTGGTCGTTCTGTAAAGGAAAAGTCGCCCAGATCCAGGAGAAGAAAAGTGAATACTATACATGATCAACGTCACCCTTTGATAGCTACTGATAGTATGGTATTACATGAACTCATCCCTTCTATACCAATGCCTGGCGAAAGAGAATTGAATGCATTATTTGCACAGATAGTAGTAAGTTGAGTTTTCAAGTAGTATTGTAAAGTCATGCATTCTTTATAGGACGAACTTGGTCTGAATAGAGAAGTCATGTTAAAACTACCTCCAGAAAAGAAATGGCAGCTTTATCTCTCCAGACATCAGGTACATAGTTATATTAGTACTGTAAAATATGTTACTACAGAAAAGCATTTGTGGAACTATAAACAGCTGTTCTTTTATCCTCTCTACCCACACAACAATTTAATGCAGTTGTAATATTAGCGTACAAGGAATATATTTTCATAACTTTTGGCTCTCATTATAAGGTCAAGTAGTTTTCCAGGAAGTATGCCCAATTCAATATCTTGCAAGATACATCATGCTGTTCATGTAAATTCTTGTTTACTTGTGTAATATGTAGTACATTCCAGCATCTTGTCTCGGCTGGAAATAAATCTAGTGGTATGAAGAAATGAGTATTAAATTGCCTTGAAAAATGTAGCAAATTCATCAATTGAAACATTTAGATCAATTTTAAACTCATTGAAGTTGAAAGAGCATTGATATCGTATTTTCAAAAACACTGCATTCATTATATCCTGTTAGGGGATTATAATTCTATATTTTAATTTATTGTGTAACAATCTACAGGAACAACACTCAGGACTTGAGATAGATACAATCCGGCCTCAGTTCTATGTGGAAGAATTACTTCACTTGAATGAAGTAAGTATTATTTATTTTATTTTATTTTATACAGAATTTGGCAAATGTTATGTTTTCCCTACGGATTCTGTATGTACACAAATGAATGTAAACATTTTAGCGATTGGAATTCCACAGTTAAATTCAAGAGCATTCTTTAATTAAGTGTTACCATACTGTGTTTTCAATATTCATAGTGGGAACTTACATTTGTCTGTCTGTCATTTCAGGAAATTTATCTAAAGAGCATTCTTTAACTAACTTCATTTGTCTATATTTTACATTATCTTTACCATTCTGTCTTTTTGCTTGCCTATTAGATAGTATACAGTGCAACAATGGAAGAAGTAGATTTTGAATCAAATATTAAAGTAGCTAAAGATCTGAAGACAGCATTGAGAACACAACCAGTAAGGTATTGAATATAATATAATATAATATGTATAATATAATACACTACTGAGAACACAACCAGTAAGGTATTGAATATAATATAATATAATATGTATAATATAATACACTACTGAGAACACAACCAGTAAGGTATTGAATATAATATAATATAATATGTATAATATAATACACTACTGAGAACACAACCAGTCAGGTATTGAATATAATATAATATAATATAATATAATACACTACTGAGAACACAACCAGTAAGGTATTGAATATAATATAATATAATATGTATAATATAATACACTACTGAGAACACAACCAGTCAGGTATTGAATATAATATAATATAATATAATACACTACTGAGAACACAACCAGTCTGTCAGGTAATAGATACATTACACTACTGAGAACACAGTCAGTTATGTATTGAATACAACAGTACTGAGAACACAGCTAGTCTAATATATTATGATGACTATTGTATGTGGGTAGTGCGAATGCAACATAATCTATTAACCTTGACAGTCACATATGAGTATATCTAAATCAGCTAAAATTTGTACCCGTAAACAATAGTTTCCATAAATGTATTGATGTATTATTAAAACTAAACTGCATGAATTAATCTTTTTGTTACCTCTATTCACTAGTTTTGTTCTACAATTCATTGATTTGAATGGATTGGAATACTTGTTAGATTTTTTGAGAAGAATGAGTCCTCCAATCAGGTATCAATTTTATTCCATCTTTATGTGTGAATCATATATACTGTAGCATATTACTTCAGTGTCATATTTGTATCTATTTATCTATGTATCTATGTATCTATGTATCTATGTATCTATCTATCTATCTATCTATCTATCTATCTATCTATCCATCCATCCATCCATCCATCCATCCATCAATGATCTATTTACCTACCTACCTACCTACCTACCTACCTACCTACCTACCTACCTACCTACATACCTACTTACCTACCTATCTATCTATCTCTCTCTCTATTTATCTATCTATCTCTCTATCACAATATGCATTTGAAATAGTTTTGTTTATTGCTGTTTTCATATACTTTTCATTTCTTGTAATTTATATACTATGACTTGTAATTTATGTATTTTGATGTTGAAATTCTATCCTACATCTCTTCATCATATGATACGCTTATCTTCCTTCTATCTTACAATACTACTCCATTTATAAACTTCTCTCTTTCATAAATAGACAAAGTCAGTTACATTTTATCATTGTCGGTTGTATTAAGGCAGTCATGAACAATGCAGTAAGTTACTATGGTAACTAAAACCAAATGCTAATAGATATGTATAATTATAATAACACTACTAAGAGATGATAAGTGATCTTTTATCCCTCCTTTGCTCTCTCTCTCTCCCTCTCTCTCTCTCTCTCTCTCTCTCTCTCTCTCTCTCTCTCCCTCTCTCTCTCTCTCATTAGGATGGTAGAGCTCATGTTTTAGCACATCCCACTGGAATCACAGTTATTGCCCAGAGTTTGAAAACAACGAATCTTAAAACAAAAGTTCTTAGTAAGTATATAATATCAAAATAATCTTCTAATCCTCATCTTCTCTGCTTTGTCAATCTTCTATTAGCTTTTGAAATACTGGGTGCTCTTTGTCTAGTACCTGGTGGGCATAAGAAGGTGTTGAATGCAATGATGCAATTTCAGCACTTTGCATGTGAAAGAACTCGTTTTGAAGTGAGATATATAATACTTATAATTCTATAATGATGTATTCAATAATACATATAGACATTAGTGGTAGATCTTGCCCATAGTTTGGATGAAGATCAAGAAGCTACTCATTTACAAGTTGCAATAATGTCTTTTCTGAATGCTCTCATAAACTATAAAGCTGGAGAGGTTTGTATGAAGCTCCATTTTCTTGTATTATCATATTATATTCTTCAACCTCTCTCTCTCTCTTAATTTCCATTGTTGCTCAGGAAAGTCTTGAGTTTCGTCTACATCTCAGGCACGAATTCATGATGTTAGGTATTCATCCCATTATTATCAGACTTCGACAGCTTAATATATCACAATTAAACAAGTAAGCTATTTGTAAACATGTCTATAACTACATGTACTAACAATCTTCTTCATTTCATAATCTAATAATATCATAATTAGCAGTACTATTTTTGCCAAATTAATTGGCAAACATTTAAAAAATTAAACTGTAGTAGTACACGAAGCATTGTCATATATGATTAGTAATGGACTGATATTTGGATCGGTAATCTGATGTAGGTACATGTATAGGTGCCTGTACCAAGGTATAGGTAAGTATAGGTATAGGCAAGTAGTATAGGGCATATACAGATACTTTACAGACCAAGGATTTAAACTTTACAGTACTATTTTACTGTAGGTAAATATTGATATAACATTTGTTGAGCTATTTCAATCTTTGTAGTTGTGTGTGAGTTTTATTTTTCAACAGAAATGTCTATAGCTGTATGTGATAAACATTACTATAAAATGAGGTATAATATACGTAGGTATAGTCAATTTTAGTTGCCTATAATATCTGGTATAAGCAAAACCTAGTATATATACAACACTAAAATAATTCTCCATTATATAAACATAGTTTTTATGTACATTATGAATATTAATTATCTTATAACAGTTGTTATATTGTGATATGGGATACTATGATACGAAAATACCATGCACTTGTTAAATATATATTTCTAGGCATTTGGACATATTTGAATTCTTGAGAGTTGAAGATGAGAAAGAGTTTGCAGCCAGATTACACGTAGTGAGTTATGTGTGTGTGTGTCTGTGTCTGTGTGTGTTTGTATGTCTGTGTCTGTGTCTGTGCGTCTGTGTGTGTCTGTGTGTCTGTGTGTGTTTGTATGTCTGTATCTGTGTCTGTGTCTGTGTCTGCGTCTGTGTGTGTCTGTGTGTCTGTGTCTGTGTGTTTGTATGTGTGTGTGTGATCTCTTTCCTCTTATAAGATGGAACGAATAGATTACACGAATGCAGTAAAGATGACTGATGTATTGCAAAGGAAGACAGCCTATACTGGAGCATATGTACATCTCATATCTTTACTATACCATTGCCTTCTACTACCAGGTATGGTTATTTGTTGTTCTGTTATCATATGTATCTACTCAACCATGTACATGTAACATCTATCCACCCATATCTATCTATTCCTCCATCAATCCATCCACCCAACCATCCATACATCCATACATCCATCCATCCATCCATCCATCTATCCATCCATCCATCCATCCATCTATCAATCCATCCATCCATCCATCCATCCATCCATCCATCCATCCATCCATCCATCCATCCATCCATCCATCCATCCATCCATCCATCCATACATACATCTATCTATCTAATATTCAGTTGATGATCCACATTATGATAAATACTGGAGGTTGATTGATCGAATGGTACAACAGGCTGTGATTCAACAGGATCATGGAATAGATCCAGATATATCTCCACTACCCATCAATATACATAAACTAGTTCTACAGTAAGTGTATGTATGTAATGTATGTACGTGTGTATGTATGTATGTATGTATGTATGTATGTATGTATGTATGTATGTATGTATGTATGTATGTATGTATGTATGTATGTATGTATGTATGTATGTATGTATGTATGTATGTATGTATGTATGTATGTTTGTATGTATGTACGTATGTATATACTTACATACATGCATACGTATGTACATATGTACGTACATACATACATATGTATGTATGTATGTATGTATCTACATTATGTATGCATGTATGTATGCATGTATGTATGCATGTATGTTTGTATGCATAATTAATGAATTTTTTAACAGTTTACTTCATGAAGATGAACAGAGAACACTTATTAAACAAATGGAGGATATAAAGAGAGGTATGTATGTTTGTATATATGTGTACCCAAACTATTCAATCTCTTCAATATAATATACTATTTATATTAGCTCAAGAACATATGCTATTGAGACTGAAGAAAATGGAGTGGGAATGTGAGAGAACGACTATGGAACGAGTTAGTGTGTTATCTGTAATGTAATGTAGTGTATAGTTTAATGTCATAAGATTAATACATGATTATATTGTAACTTAATAACTTATATGTAATATAGTGTATAATTTAATACATGATTATACTGCATTTCAAACAAATGACCTTTAGTATAAATATATCATGTAATAGGATGCTCATCGGTCTACAGCAGAGAAGTTAAGGACTCAACTGGATACTAAGATACAAATAATAGGAAAACAAAAAGAGAAAGAATTGGATATGGAGGGACAGGTTGCCAAGACAACAAAACAAGTAACTAATATTGTAATTTATGTATGTAAGTATGTATGTATGTATGTATGTATGTATGTATAATGTATATATGTATGTATGTATGTATGTACCTATATAATTATGTATGTATATAATAATTATTTTAAGGTCAATGAATTAAGAATAAGATGTGATCAATTAGAAGCACGTTTAAAAGAGAAGAATGTTGATTTTAGTGATCTAAAAAAAGAAATTCCTGTTGTTGCTCCTCCTCCTCCTCCACCTCCTCCTCCTCCTCCTCCTCCTCCTCCTCCTCCTCCTTTTGCCCCCGCTCCTCCTCCTCCTCCATCAAATATGAAAGATGCTCCTCCTCCATTATCAAAGGGTAAATATATCACTGATTTACAAATTTGTTTCCTGATTAATTGATACATATATCTTCTCTCCCTTCTCCTTCTGTGTCTGTCTCTCTACCTCCTTCATCCATTCTATTCATCTTCTCTCTCTTTCTCATGTGTAGCTCCAAATGCACTTCCGACTGGTTTTGTCACTTTAAGAAGACCACCTAAAAAAACACCAAAATCTTCTACAACAATGAAATCCCTCCATTGGGATCTTATAAAAGAAGTGAGTTCTAAATCAGCTTTCATTTGTCCATTCATCACTCCACCGTGAATCCATCTCCCATTCCAGTAGACCTATACACATTCCATCATCTTTCTCGATCATCATATATCCCATCATCACATTCATCACACATCCCATCATCACATTCATCACACATCCACTATATCATCCCATCTTTTCCAATCATCACGCATCGATCACCACATCCCATTCATCACACATCCACTCTCATGTATTTATCCAAACACAGGCTCAGATTAGAGATTCATTTTGGGCCAGTGTAGATGAATCCACAATGTATGACAAGCTGAACTTGGAAGAGTTTGAAAAAGCATTCTATCAAAAGGTATATAGACTTTGTATGATGTAAGAGAATTTGTAACACCTGTTCATAATATTGTATATAGTATCAATTAAAGCTTATGTGTAGAGCGTTTCTGATAATTATATTGTCAATCTTTTATAGTATTTAAAAAGGTTTGGAATGTTGAGTACATACAATATATGTAGTTCATTAACATTGCTACAGAAATAACTACTTATCTATTTTATGTATGTATGTATATGTATGTAATACATACATATACATACATACATAAAATAGATAAGTAGTTATTTATGTAATACTATGTATGTATGTACGTACGTACGTATGTATGTATGTATGTATGCATGTAATACTATGTATGTATGTATGTATGTATGTATGTATGTATGTATGTATGTATGTATGTATGTATGTATGTATGTATGTATGTATGTATGTATGTATGTATGTATGTATGTATGTATGTATGTAATACTATGTATGTATGTATGTATGTATGTATGTATGTATGTATGTATGTATGTAATACTATGTATGTATGTATGTATGTATGTATGTATGTATGTATGTATGTATGTAATACTATGTATGTATGTATGTATGTATGTATGTATGTATGTTTGTATGTACATAATACAATGTATGTATGTACGTATGTATGTATGTAATAATGTATCTATGTACTTACAGCCATATCAAGATATATCGAAGTTTGGAACACTTCCTCGTGGTAGCACCAAAATACCAAAAGAAAAGACATTCATTGCTACTCACAGAGCTCAGAACTTGTCCATTCTCCTGACGAGACTCAAAATGACAAATGAACAAATCAGACATACAATTATTACAATGGATAAAGAGAACAGGATAGGAAAGGATATGGTGGAACAGGTAAGTCAATAAACCGGTTTTTAAAACTGGTTTCAGCTATTCTCTAATTTAGTTACTTAAATTTGTTCCTGGTGAAGATGATATAGCAGCAGTTGAAGAGCATCTCGAAGAAGTTGATACATTTTCTAGGGCTGATAAGTTTATGTTGGAAATGAGTCATATAAAACATTACAAGGAGAGACTTCAAACACTTCACTTTATAAAGACATTTAATGAGAGGATGACAGATGTAAGTGTCCTTGTTCCCATAATCTCATTCTGTATGGGAATGAGGTTGCTGAATAAAATAATTATTATAATATGGATTTAAGTACATACATATATTATTATGACAATATTTTATTTAGATTCGTCCCAGTATTGAAGATATTACAGCTAGTTGTAATGAATTAACAATGAGCAGTAAACTACGAAGAATGTTAGAAGTAGTACTAGCATTTGGGAATTATATGAATCGAGGAAACAGAGGAAATGCTTATGGTAAGTATACATGTAGATAATTAAGTATATACATATGCACTTACATAAATACATACATACACATGTACATGTAATTATGTATTTATGTATGTACCTATGTATGTATGTATGTATGTATGTATGTATATATGTATGTATGTATGTAACTATGTATGTATGTATATATGTACGTATGTATGTATGTACGTATGTATGTATGTATGTGATATATGTACATATTATAATAGAAATGTACATGTACATTATTTATGCATGTATTTTCAGGTTTCAAGTTATCCAGTCTAAACAAGATGGTAGACACAAAGGCCACAACAGAGACAGATATGAATCTTCTTCATTACTTAATACAAACATTAGAAGCTAAATTTCCAGAAGTTCTAACACTAGAGGTTGATCTGCCACATGTTAGGAAAGCTGCAAGAATTGAGTAAGTGAAATGATCCCTCCATTCTCTCATCCATCCATCCATCCGTCCATCCATCCGTCCGTCCATCCATCCATCAATTCATCCATCCATCCATCCATCAATTCATCCATCTATCCGTCAATCAATTCATCCATCCATCCATCTATCCATCCATCCATCCATCAATTCATCCATCCATCCATCAATCAATTCATCCATCCATCTATCCATCCATCAATTCATCCATCCATCAATCCATCCATCAATCAATTCATCCATCCATCCATCCATCTATCCATCTATCCGTCCATCAATTCATCTATCCATCCATCCATCCATCAGTCTAGCCGAATTAGAAGCAGAGTTTCAAGCTATCAAGAAAGAGCTAGAAAGCTTAAAGAAGGTATGACACCTATGAAACTGCTGCTAGGCTCATTCATTCATGTTATAATTAACACTTTAGGAGTTAGACTATCATCGAACTAACCCTTCAGGTGATGAGAGTGAGCATTTTGTGTCAGCTGTGGAAGACTTTTCATTTCATGCTGCAATCTCAGTGAGGGAGACAGACCATCTTTTGAAACTCATGAGAGAACAGTTTCATAAAGCACTGATATATTTCGGAGAGGATCCAAAAGCCAAAGATCAGAGTACAAACAAATTGCTAGGAACTTTTGATAAATTCTTGAAATCATTTTCGGTAGGTGGAATGCGATTGGGTATTAATTATATTACACCTAATACACTGTGTGTACTTGTGTCAATACTTCAGCACAGCATGTAGTTAATATATCTACACTTGCTCATTATATTACACTGTGTGTACTTGTGTCAATACTACAGCACAGCATGTAGTTAATATATCTACACTTGCTCATTATATGACACCTAATACATTGTGTGTACTTGTGTCAATACTACAGCACAGCATGCAGTTAATATATCTACACTTGCTCATTATATTACACCTAATACATTGTGTGTACTTGTGTCAATACTACAGCACAGCATGTAGTTAATATATCTTCTACACTTGCTCATTATATTACACCTAATACACTGTGTGTACTTGTGTCAATACTACAGCACAGCATGTAGTTAATATATCTACACTTGCTCTCTAGCCCAAGCTAGTGATGGGCGATACTAATCGAAAAGTATCGAAGTAATCGATATTTTGTCGATACTTTACGGTATCGATTACTAATCGATTACGATGAAAGGTATCGGATGTTTAAAAAATGATTACCTGCGCATGCGCAATTTGCAATTCAAACGTGTGCAGAGAGTTATGAGAATACGCTCGCAGTCATACGCACGTCGCACGATAGAGATCGAAGTCTATAGGAGCAGCGAGCGTTTGACCAAGTATTACTACTGTATTACAGAGAAGAAGAAGAAACAATGCAATCAGTTTCTCCAGAAGAAAATCATGAACAATCACTTCAGCCTGGCCCATCGAATGTGGATGCCATACAGCCTAGTGCTAGTAAGAGAGCTAGCAAAAAGTATACTAGTCCAATATGGAACTATTTTGAAAAGGTCCAGGATCAACCAAATTTTGCTAGTTGTTTAATGATGTATTTTTCAAAAAAAACTCATAGAAACTGTTCAAACTGATTCATTAAGTGCATTATTAATTACTCAAAAGTAGTAATCATATTAGTAATCGATACTATCGATACTTGCATGAGCAGTAATCAGTATCGTATCGTACTGGAAATTTATGGTATCGCCCATCACTAGCCCAAGCTCTGGACCTCTGGTGACTTAACGTAATTGTAATAACTTCAGTTAGAAATTTATTAATAAGCACAACAATGTAACAACAGTGAAATGAAAGATCTAATCATCTAACATTTGAACTTATATACAGTTGGATAATGGAGTCGAGACATCTGTCTCTAAATAATACAATAATAAACTACAGACAACTGATCACTAGTACAATAAATGGAGACACCTATATAGAGACTACATTATATCTATTGTTTACAGTAATCACCTGACTGGGAGTCATGTGATCCTGGGTTGTAGTCCCTACTGATATTTTATTCCATTATGTGTTTCATAGGAGTCACATATTGAGCTGATTACAATGCGCAAGAAGAAGGAAGAAGAGAAGAAACGTAAAAAAGGGGAAGAGGTAATGAAGAAACATTAATAATTATAATATATTATCTCTCTTCCTGGTACAGCAACGTAAGATGGACACCTTGAAACGGAAGAAAGCTCGAGAACAGAATCGTTTATCCAGTGTAGTTGGAGACTATTCTTCAGAAGGTGGAAACTTTGAAGAGCTGATAGCAAAATTAACTAGTGGTGATGCTTTTAGCTTTGGACAAGGAATAAAACGTGGAAAAAGACATTCTAGTAATGCTGGCTTGGTTCATGCATGGAATCAAGTCAGCAGAGATCGAATTGAATTAAGTGAAGCAGAAGACACAAAACATAATCATGTTGGTAGAGATCAGATTGATTTAACTAAAGTAGAAGAAACAAAACATAATCACGTCAGTGGAGATCAGGTCGAGTTAACTGAAGTAGAAGACACAAATCATAATCACGTCAGTAGAGATCAGATTGATTTAACTAAAGTAGAAGAAATAAAACATAATCATGTCAGTAGAAATCAGGTTGAGTTAACTGAAGTAGAAGATGAACAGAAATCAAATTAGTATATATTGTACAGATTATATACAGGGTATTTAATTTCAGTATTACTATTATCAGACTCATTCCTATATCCTGATTCTGGTTCAAAATTAAAAATATTATGTATTAAAATTAATGATTGGAAATTTGGAGTAAGCAAATAATTAAACCTACAAATACTGGCCTCATAAAAACAACAGTGCATCTATCTCAAATGTAACTGTATCTATTTATCATTGTTCTGTGGTTTGAGTAGAACTTTTAGCTGCTATTTGTAGCCATTTCTGCATTATGTCTTCAACAATGGGAGGATTAGCTAAAGTGGATACATCTCCAAGTTCCTTGTAGAGATTGTCAGCTATTTTACGTAAAATTCTTCTCATTATTTTACCAGAACGAGTTTTAGGAAGACCAGGAACAATCTAGTAAAACAAGATCTTAAAATGACAGATACTATTCAATATAATGCTGTTTTAGTACTATAGTTATAGTATACAGTGAAACCTCTCTATTGAGGAGACTCGGAAATGAGGACACCCCTGTATTAAGGACACTTACAGATGTCCCAAACTGTACTTTATAATATAAATTCACCACCGAAATGAGGACACCCCTGTAATCAGGACACTTATATTTGTCCCAAGGGTGTCTGGAATAGAGGGGTTCCAGTATAGTTAATTAACTAAAACAATTTTAGGCTTTAAAAAGGTTTTATTTAACTAATTGAAAGTGCTCATCATTAGCCAATTTTCATTTTAGTTATTACAGTATCACATGATATATAGAGAGAGGTCTAACCAGGAATTGATGTGGTACTGCAAATGATCCAACACCAACTTTAACCATTTTTTTAAGACCTTCAAACACACTTTCTTCACTGTCTGTGACTCCATCTTTGACAATTACAAATGCTAAAATAGCTGGAGGAAGATAGATAAATAGATAGATAGATAGATAGATAGATACATAGATAAATAGAATCATACCTTGTCCATACAATTCATGTGGATATCCAACAACAGCTGTTTCGGCAACACGTAAATCACGATTCTGAAATTATAAAACTTTCTCATCAATAATTCTGTTCCATTCCTATTCAATCAGCCCCATTCTCATTCCACCTCATTCCTGTTCTATTACCTCAATCATCCCATTTTCATTCCACATCATTCCTATTCTATTACCTTAATCTCATTCCCATTCTATTACCTCAATCAGCCCCATTCTCATTATCATAATTCACTTACCATTGCACTCTCTAGTTCAGCAGTTCCTAATCGATGACCTTTAACATTAATAACATCATCAACTCTACCTGTAATCTGATAATGACCATCAGCATCACGATAAGCACCATCACCAGTAAAATAATAACCTGTATATAATTATGTGAGTATATATAATTATATATATATATATATATATAATATATATAATACATTTAATTATATGCGACCTCAGCCACCACCAACGAGCTATGACAACCAGACAACTATCAGCCCTTCACGATCCTCTATATATACTGCACTAGTAGTAATGAATGCTTCAGTTATAAGCAAACCAATTGACTACACCAATCCAACCAACCACACTCATTTTGCTAACCTGGGTATGGTTTGTAGTATGTGTCCAAAAATCTTCCATGATCACCATGTATGGTCCTAGCCATTGAGGGCCAGGGACGACGAATACACAAGTTACCAGATACATCATTACCTTCTATCTCTTTACCCTATAAATAAATATCGGATGAATGAATAGAGGAATGAATGAATGGATAAATGAATAGATAGATAGATAGATGGATATATAATATAATTATATATATAATATACATGTATTATATATGAATACTAACATACTAAACATAGATAGATAGATAGA
Organism: Petrosia ficiformis; assembly: GCA_947044365.1. Taxonomy (NCBI): domain Eukaryota; kingdom Metazoa; phylum Porifera; class Demospongiae; order Haplosclerida; family Petrosiidae; genus Petrosia; species Petrosia ficiformis. The sequence goes on from OX345639.1 coordinate 4,564,289, forward strand.
TAGATGGATAGACACCTTGTCATTCATTAGAACTGGTTCAACACCAAAAAATGGTATCATAGGAAAACCTGGTTTAGGAATGGAGTTATTAGGAGCAGGACGAGGCGTGATCATGATACCTCCAGTTTCTAAAAAATTATAAATAAAATAAAATTGAAATACTGGATAAATAGATCTGTACCTGTTTGCCACCATGTGTCCACAACTGTACATCTAGATTCACCAACTACTGTATGATACCACATCCATGCTTTATCATTAAGAGGCTCTCCAACTAATAATAATAATAATAATTATTATTATTATTATTATTATTACAGTAACTTCACAGTTATTAGTCAAGAGCAGTGATGGCTTATAGCTAGTGGGTAAAGTTTATATGTCTCATGTAAGTCATAAATGGGTTTCATGAGACTTGCTTTTTTTGGACAAAATTCGTAACTAGCTGGTCAATATCTAGATGTTTCTGGCGGACACTTTTAAAAACTATTTCAAGCACTGTAGCTCTGGCTAAAGAGGACATATAACAGACAGCTAGTGGCCAGGAATCAAACCCAAGGCCGCTGGCTTCAACCGCAAGTGTTAACTACTGAGCTATGACAACCAGACCAGCGACCAGCTCTTCTTTTAATAACTGTATAATGAGCCTACTATACACATACCACATCCCAGTATACGTAGAGTTGATCTGTCGTATTTCTTAACATATTCATCACCAGACTTTAGTAATAATCTAAGAGCAGTAGGAGCTGTATAAATCTGAGTTAACTTCAAACGTTCAGTCATCTCCCAGTAACGACCTACATTATATAGTAATCAACATTTACATTAATGGACACACAAACAAACAGATAAGTGATACCTGGATCAGGATAACTAGGTGTACTCTCAAACAATACAGTAGTTCCTCCATTTGATAAAGGTCCATATACTACATAAGAGTGACCTGTAATCCATCCTATATCAGCGACACATGCATATACATCACCTGGTCTATAATCAAATACATACTAAAGGAAGAAAAGATGAATGAGTAAAGGTTAAAAGCATGTCTAATGAAAAATATATGGATAGAGAGATGCATGGATTGATTAAACAGATGAATAGATGAATGAAAAGGAGATATATGAATGGATAGATAGATGAATGGATAGATACTAGATAGATGAATGGATAGATACTAGATAGATGAATGGATAGATACTAGATGAATGATTGATATAGTAGATTATTATTATAGTAGACACTATAGTTGTACATGCATGTATTTGCAATTAATGTACTAATCACTTGATACCTCATGAGTGAGTCCAGTATATAGAAGATAACCAGCCTGAGTGTGTAATATTCCTTTAGGTTTTCCAGTACTACCTGATGTATATAACATGAACAAAGGATCTTCACTATTCATTGGTTCAGGAGGACATTCAGTTGATTCTACAGCTATTAGTTCCTCTAATTTATAATCTCTATCAGGTACCATTGGTACATTAGCACCTGTACGTGTAGCTACAAGAACCCTCTTGACACATTCACAACCAGTAATAGCATTATCTACTGTCTGTTTTAATGGAATGATCTTCCCTCCTCTTACTCCTTCATCTGCTGTTATGACTGTCTCTGCCTTAGCTGTAAACAATTATTTAGGATAAGAGAACATAGAAAAATCACTTTTCCAGCTTGTACCTTCCCCGACAAACAGAGCTACACATACACAGACATGAACAGACAGACAGACAGACAGGCAGACACATACACAGACAGACAGATACACAGACAGACAGTCAGAGAGACAGACAGACAGCTATACATACACAGACAGAGAGACAGACAGACAGATACGCAGACAGACAGACAGACATACAGACAGACAGACAGACAGACATACAGCTATACATACACAGACAGACAGACAGACAGACAGACAGACAGACAGACAGCTATACATACACAGAGACAGAGACAGACAGACAGACAGACAGACATACAGGCAGCTATACATACCATCCAGTATTCTACTATTCAATGCTTCAGCACTAAATCCAGCAAATACAATACTATAATAAATAAATGGGTGTGGTCAATTCCACATAATATAATTATATCGTACACATGTAGGTAAGATATACCTAATTTGATGGTATGCATTTTTAGCAATTTTGAATAATCTTACAAATCATGGTATATACATGTATACATGTATATGCATGTATAAATAGTAACATGATCATGTTGCATTCACTAAACAATCCATCTTTAGGTAGTACTATATTTGTAATGACATAACTAATTATGGTACTGTAAAATAATTAATAATATGAATATCATTAACCCTTAATAATGAGATAACTAATTATGATACTGTAAAACAATTAATACTATGAATATCATTAACCTTTAATCACATCATGTTCTACTAACCTGTGAACTGCTCCTATTCTAGTACAAGCTAACATCACAGCTACTGCTAGAGGTATCATTGGCATATAGAGGACCACTCTATCTCCCTTCTTTATCCCTTGTGTCTTAAATGCATTAGCAACTTTACACGTCATATCTTTCAGTTGTCTGAGAAAGTGATAGTTAGTAATGACACAGATATATGAAGGCAGGAATTGAAGATAGTATAATACTAGTACTAGATACTAGCTGATTAGTCTTTCTCCTCAGACCCAGAAGTCCCAGAGTAATGATGCAACATCTCAACACATAACATTGAGGATATACTCATTCTATATGCTAGTATTACTTGAGTGCATTATACAAAAGTTGAAAATACACTACATGTATATACGCTCTGTACAAGTAATATAACTCAACTCAACTCCAGTATAAAACATTATTACCAAACCCTTCTGTCAAGTCAGGGTAACAAGGTGTTTATACTAATTAATTTCTCAGGCTTGCAAATTCATTTTACATTTGATGGTTCCTTCCAGAGATATGAATAATCCCCATTTTCACATACCTGTAGGTAATGTATTCATGTTGATTGGGTTGGTCCTTCTCCCATATTACAGCTATACGATCTGGATACTGCTCAACATGGCGATCCAGGCAATTATCTAACAAGAGGGTATAAGGAAAATGTAAAGATACAAAGAAATATATATATATATATATAATATATATATATATATAATATATATATATATATATATATAATTGTATATGTTATATCGTATATTATAATAAGTATTATAGATCTTACCTGATACATTGAGCACTCCTCCCAAAAACCATTTAATACTGCCTGTATTCATATCCACTTCCATTACTTGATCATAATCTTTCATCCATCTAATACGATTTTTAGCAAGATCATCCCAAAAACTTTCAGGATTTTTTAGACTTTCTTGATAAGAATATTCATTGCGTGGATCTGAATGATAAAGTTGTATTGGGTAGCCATTAGTTTCATCAGCAAGACGAGGTTTCTTTGTTTCAGGTGCTTTGTCCATTCTCTCTGCAAAGATAAAGTGTGTCAGTGTGACCTTTTTACTAATTAGCAATTGGCGGGTAAATATTTTTACAGCAGCAAACGAAAATGTGGTTTACCATTTGCTATGAATATAGTTAGTAATAAGGCGACCCTTTTTGCCTATGAATATAGTTATCAAATTAATATGCAGCAGCTAAAGAGACTTCTGTATTTGCCTTCAAGATCTTTGCTGATCAGATCTGTGTCTAATGTTACCTATAGTGATGTAGGAGTGTATGATATGGTTGTAGTGGGAGGTGGAATGGTTGGTTTGGCTTTAACTTGTGCTGTTGGTAAATTATATAGTATTTATATATAATTATCCAATTCATTAGAGATTTCTTTTAGGTCAAACCCCTTCATTATCTAGTAAACGAGTCCTCCTTCTTGAATCCAGTATCTCACAGCCTCCACTTACCACAGCTGATAATCCTTATAGTAATCGAGTGTGTTGTTTATCTCTTGGATCTGTTGAGTTACTTAAACGTACATGTCATGGGTTCGAATCCCACCTGAGGCAACTCTCATTTTCATTTTTCCATTGCCTCAGGTGTCTTTCTTTCTTTCTACATCTCCTATAACATCATGTATACATACTTACATGCATACATACATATATACATATTTACTGTCTAAGGTGATTGAGTAAGTTATTAATTTGTGAGAGGTGTGGTCAATTGAATAAAAAATATTTCTAATTAATGCACAAAATACGAGAATCGATATCTTCCCTTCATTGGGCACATGCATACATACAGTACATTCGTATGCTTACAGTAGCTTGGACCATTTGGGGGGGGCTCAAACTTGACATTATATTAACAATTACAAAATTAAATATGTTACACGTGCATAAATCAATAACAATACTGCATCATTCAAATTTGAGGGGGGGCTGTGCCCCCCCCCCCCAGTCTTAAATTAGGGGGGGCTCAAGCCCCCCCTACCCCCCCCCCCTATACCTAAGCCACTGGCTTACATATACAATTTGCATAATATTAGGTCTTAATATATGGAACAAGATCATATCTATGAGATGTAAAGCATTTAAGAAACTGCATGTACGTAAGCTTATAGTGTGTATTCATGATAGTTCTGATATATTTATACACACAGGTTTGGGATGCATGTAGTAATGCATGCATATCTTTCAGTCCCCAAGACTTCTCTTTCAATATTTCTTTGGAGTCTTTTGGATCACATGACTATGACACAAGTCACGTGACATTTAATGATAGTGATGATGTGATGGGATATGTTGTTGAAAATAATGTTATATTGAGAGCTTTATCTGATCAAATAGACCAGCTGTGTGACAATGTGGATGTGAAGAGAGGAACAAGTGTTACCACACTTGTACCCACTAATGATCAGGTATCTATCCATCCAGTATATATATATCAGTCATTAATTGTATCATCTCTACCATTCATTTCTATGTCTATTTACAGAGCTCTCTATCAAATCCCTGGATTGAACTAAATTTGTCTGATGATACTAAAATCAAGACTAAATTATTAGTAATTATATTATATGTCATGCTAGAATTGATTCTATTTTATATATAGATAGGTGCTGATGGAGCACGGTCCCATATACGTGAAATGGCTGGTTTTAAAACTGTTGGATGGAAGTATGAACAGACTGGGGTTGTGGCTACACTGGATTTGGAACAGGTTTCTCTGTTCTGACAGATCACCATATTGTGTTATCATATCCTACTTATAGGGATTTGCAGAAAACTCTGTTGCTTGGCAACGGTTCCTACCAACAGGTCCAATAGCAGTTCTTCCAGTATGTTCTCATACTAGTATCTTGCTATTAATCTTTATTCTCTTTCAGCTCTCAGATACTCAGAGCTCTTTGGTTTGGACAACAACTCCATCACATGCTAAACAACTTTTGGATATGCATGATGAACAGTTTGTTGATGCACTGAATTCAGCACTGGTATAAAATATATATAATATATTATATTGCATGTAATTATGTATGTATATTTTAATAGTTTGAGGAGTTTCCTAAACATCCTGTTGTTGAATCAGCTAATGAATTTGTGAGGAATATTCTTCATTCTGTTTCACCTGGTAAGTATTGTAATGTAATTATTATATACTTACATCTTCTTGTATAGACTTAGTTCCAACACGCCAATATCCACCAACAATCACAAATATTTCGAGTAGAGGAGCCTTTCCTCTTTCTCTCATGCATGTACCTCACTATGTCAAGTCAAGGATTGCTCTCATAGGGTCAGTACTACTATCACTTATATTATATCTTTATCGTTATATGTATGCCCTCTTCTAGTGATGCAGCTCATCATGTTCATCCATTAGCTGGTCTAGGTGTTAATTTAGGATTTGGTGATGTATCTTGTTTACACAGAGAACTAGTATCAGCTAATGATATCGGAGAAGAATGGGGTAAGATATAACATGACATATTTGTAGTGTATTGTTGTACTATCGCTGTAGGGTTTCTCCCACGTCTCCTGTCCTATGAGACTTCAAGACAGCGTCATAATATACCAGTATTGTCAGTGATTGATTCATTACAAAAAGTATTCTCCACATCATATTCACCAGCTGTGTTAATACGTTCAGTTGGTCTACAGTTTACAAATGCATTATGGCCAGTGAAAGTAAGCATTCATCAATATCCGTCCGTCCATTCATCCGTCTGTCCATGCATCCATTCATCCATCCATTCATCCATCCATCCATCCATCCATCCATCCATCCATCCATCCATCCATCCATCCATCCATCCATCCATCCATCCATCCATCCATCCATCCATCCATCCATCCATCCATCTTATACAGGACTTTATTATCAATCACGCTCAGAAAGTAAACTAAATTCTTATAGAAATATATTCATATAAAACAATTTGTTAATGGATATGTTAAGTACATTGATCATATGCCTGATCAACTGATCACAAATCAGTCTATACATGAAATCAATTTGATCACAAGTCAGTTGAATGAACATTTCTGATCTACAACAATACAATGTATGATTATGATACTATAATGATAGTCACATTACCTCCATGTTCTTAAATGAATGAAGTGATTGCATGCTATCAGAAAGTCTATCAAAAGAGAGACAGCATTTTAAATAATAAATTATATATGTGTACTGAAAGCTTAATAATAGTACATCACATTGCACGAGTCAATTATGCCTCATTTGGAGTAAAAGCAAAACACAAAGAAGCTATGCTTATGAAGTGGTGTTTAATTTGTTAAGATACCGTCTTAAATATTTTATACCTTCCCAAGACATTGAAGAGGGACACAACTTCTGATCTTGAAAGATAAAGTTGTTTTGTTTTCCTTCCATTAAAAAGTATTTTTAGAGCTGTACCAATACCCCTAATCTGTAATGTACCCCATAACCGACATTTGTCACATCCTACACAATCCATGATACGAGAAATATTACGAAAATGAAGTCTAAACTCTTCCTGAAAAAATGAATGGATGAATGGATGAATAAATGGTGAATGGATTGTATGTGGATGGGATGGACAGATGGATGAATGGATAAAAGTAATGGAAAGGATTGAATTGACTGAGGACTTTAAACAGATATTCACTTTTAATTGGTCAGAAGCATCTCCACTAAACATTTGAGATTCGTCAAATAAATAATGACCACAATTTCTACAATGAGAAATAACAGTTGGTACTGAAAATCACATGACTTTTACTAAAAGTCACATGCCTCTATTCAAATAACTTACTTTGCAGCCTCCACTAATTGTAAAACATTTTTTTTTGTCTCAAATTCTTCCTTATCATAAGTATAGAATTCAATATTCTTCCATGTTTCCTCTGCTTTGGTTATAGCCCTTAGGACAACCAGATATGCAAAATACAAGTTTTTTAACCAGCCAGGACCTGAAGTGGAGTGTGTATATATATGTGATAATGATACCAAGAGATACTTAAAATAGACGATTATCAGTGTTTAACCCCAAAGGGTGGTACCATGATGTTCCCCCACACTTTAGTCTTGCTCCCTTGCTCCCTCACCCTTTAATTTTAAAGTTTATACTCCGAAAAACACAGTTTTACAACATTGTTGACAAATCATCATGTACCATTGATGCACTCCTCCACCCTTAATACTTATCCTTTGTGAAACACTACATTTATGGGTGGGTGGTATTGATGATTTTAAGGTACAGGAATGAATAAACTAAATACCGGTATACTGTCTAGCCCTACAGACATAGTTACCTTGTCCGTTTGTTGATGCAGTATCAAATCTTCTTACAAATTCATTTAAATTTGGTCCAAACTTTGGATTACTGGAACCACCTCCTGAAGATTATAACAATAAATGGACAATAGATAAAGATTAAAGAGGAATAAATTCTGATTTACCTGAAATAATGTATTGTGCTGACAAGTGAATATTAATGCTAGCATGTAAACCTGATATTAGACGAAAGAAAGCTCGTTTCTCCAGACACATTTCTGTAAATTAGAAACATCAAACATCCAGTAGTCACATGATTATCTGACAAGAAACCTTTACCTTGGGACCCAAGAAGGTTAGATGAAATATCAGATCTAAGAATAGATACATGTAATTACAAATTTATTAATTATTGATGACATCACATCCTGAAATAATTGATGTTTCTTCATTAATTATTCATAGACAATCCAATGAACTTTGTACATGTACATACATGTATTGTAACCATTGTGATTACCAACCTGAAACAGTTTTCATTATATATAGCAGACCAGATCCTGTGAGGTGAACGGCCTGAATAACCTGTATATCGTTCAGGATTGATGACTAGATCAACATAACTTGCATCATCACTGAAATCATCTGAAAAGGAAAATGTTTGAAGATAAAAATTATTTCTTTTTAATTCGTGATGGGCGACACGATACCAAAGTACTTGATACTTTGATACCATGTCTAGTATCGAGTAATGTCTAAGTATCAATACTGATTTGATACTAGTCTACCACACCTCTATTATAACTGACACACCCATTTAACAGATAAATATTCATAGTGCTTCCACATTTTTAACTGAATTTGTATAAAATTTGATGTTTATCTAACCACATGTATTATACACATACGCATTATCAAGTATAGGTATAGTACTCAATACCATTGAGACTGATTCCCAAACTACTTGGTATTGTATCAAAATGAAAATTACTGGTATCACCCAAAACTAATTTTAATTACTTCAACTAAAGTAAATTGAAATGTAATTATAGTAATTGAAAATGTAATCAGTAAGTACCACAATTACCTTCAAATTCACAGAAATCTTCATCATCATCATGTCTTGCCCATTCCTTGAATTGTTCAACTTGTTCATCACTGGTTTGAAAACATGTAGATGTACATGTCATAAACATGTAGATGTACATGTCATAAACATGTACATGTACATGTAAAATCATTACCTAATATCATCTATGATGGTACTGAGTTGTTTCTCTTCTTCCGATACTGGATCACATGATGTCACATGACTCATGTTAGTTTCAATGGAATCTGGAGTTACCTGTAAATAAAAGTTAATATTGTTTGGTAAGAGATTTATTGACCATGGCCTTTATTTAATTGGGTATTTGGCCATTTTTACAGGAAGTTAACAAAAGTTATTATCTAGGAAGTGATAATATTACTCTACTTAGCTACACTTGAGGTGATCAGAACAGCTGTTGATAACTCACATTATCGTTTTTCAAAAATGATGGCAGTTCATCCTGTGTGTACGAGAATATGTATTTAGTGGGTGTGGTCTATTAACAATACATACTTCACTACACTTCTCTACATGACAGTCTTTAAGAACACATCGGCCATCGTCTAACCAGAATGGACACTCCTTATTCAAATTAACCTGATTAGGAAGAATAGTAAATCTGAGAGTCATGTCCAAACACACTCACCTTGAAGAATCTAAAGTAGACCTGTTTCACTAGTTTACTGACAATGGGATGAATTTTATCCTTGTTGAGTGAATCAACAGTTTCTACATCACAGCAGCAAACATCTACAGGACCAGTTAACTGAAATATAAAATTAACTATTGAACGCAGTAATTGCAATTATATATATATATATATATATATATATATATAATAATTATTATATATAATATATATATATAACATTAATAATTCATACTTCGCAAAAACATTCATCTAGTTTCTTGATTGAAGAACTTTTTCTTGCTGCTTCTAGCAAAGGATTAGATCCAAAGAAGGTACTCAAGACCTGTCCAATTGTTACTTCATGAATCAGAAGAATAAATAATATCACTTTCATTATTTCAACAGTCAGTATGTTCCATGATGAGGGGGTGTGTGTCGGATCTAATATTTCACTCATACGCTTAATTAGGAAACGCCTCCCCAAGCCAACGTGGAGACAATTCTTTGGCGTTAGTATGTGTACAAAAAGAAAGGAAACGCTCGAATAGTTTATTTCGGAATATTTCCTGAGCTCAGACAGACAGAGACGGTTGTTGGAGATATGTCTTTAATCATAACTATTGTTGCGTTTTCTTTGCTCATGCAAGTCTCGCTGTTATCATCACATTTTAAACTCTGTTGTGACCCTGAATGCAAAGGTTCATTATTATATTGTCTCTATTCATTACTGTTTATGCAATTGAATTGTATTTTATTTCTTCCTCAGAGCCCATATCACATGGTCGGACTATCGTTAGAAATGTTCGACGAGAGCCTGGATATCTGACTTACCCAGCAAACTCAAAATTAACAATATGGGCTAAATATGTTAGAGAAACTAAACATATATGGGAAGCAGAGGTAACACTATTTTAGTGCTAGAATATATACTGACTTCAAATGTCATATTATATTCCATCACAGATACAAGGAAGAAAGGGACTAATTAATGAGAATGACGTTGAAGAAACAATTGTTCATTGTTCTGTACCAGAATACTGGGTATCAATGAACGAGGTGAGGTCACTTAACTATCATATACATTATTACTAACCTATTTCATATATGTACATGTATACTATTATTACTAACCCATTTCTAATGTATGTACATGTACATGTACTATTATTACTAACCCCATTTCTAATGTATGTACATGTACATGTACTATTATTACTAACCCATTTCTAATGTATATACATGTACATGTACTATTATTACTAACCCATTTCTAATGTATGTACATGTACATGTACTATTATTACTAACCCATTTCTAATGTACATGTATATACATTAGAAATGGGTTAGTAATAATAGTACATGTACATGTATATACATTAGAAATGAGTTAGTAATAATAGTACATGTACATAATTATATATTATACATGTACATGTACTATTATTACTAACCCATTTCTAATGTATATACATGTATATGTACTATTATTACTAACCCATTTCTAATGTACATACATGTACATGTACTATTATTACTAACTTGTATATACATGTACATGTACTATTATTACTAACTCATTTCTAATGTATATACATGTACATGTACTATTATTACTAACCCATTTCTAATGTATATATATGTACATGTACTATTTCTACTAACCCATTTCCAGTGTTAGATCTAGGGGAGTGAAAGTGGGAGACCCCAACAGAAATTTGCATGTACATGATTTTTTTTTGTAAACATGTGTTATATTGAAAAAATAATATAAACAAAATTAATTCATTCTGAAAGCCACTTTGAACGAAACTTTCTCTGGACTCACATGTGCCTCTTGAGGGAGCACCACCATCCTGCTCTACTGTAGTGTTTTTATGCTATTTGCTCACTGATGGTGAGCTCACTTTCTCATCACTGTTTTCACTATTGCTTTAAACCCAATCTCCACCTTCATCAGTGTTGTAGTCACTAGACAGAATACTATTTCGATCTTCATCGTCGCTTGAAGCATGATTTCTGGCAGCTCCTGATCCCTTATTGAAGCTATTGCTGGTTTCCTTGGCCTTTCTTGCAAACCATCGATCTAGAGTCGGCATCCGACTATTTAAACGTGCCCACACATGCTTGAACACGTGGGGAATAATGCGATTTGGCTTCCATTTCGAGCGAGTTTCAGCTAAAAGTAGGCATGCCAAAAGTGCCCTGGGCCCCCCTAGATCTAACACTGCCCATTTCTAATGTATATACATGTACATATGCTATTATTACTAACCCATTTCTAATGTATATACATGTACATGTACTATTATTACTAACTCATTTCTAATGTACATGTATATACATGTACATGTACTATTATTACTAACTCATTTCTAATGTATATACATGTATATGTACTATTATTACTAACCCATTTCTAATGTATATACATGTACATGTACTATTATTACTAACCCATTTCTAATGTATATACATGTACATGTACTATTATTACTAACTCATTTCTAATGTATATATACATGTACATGTACTATTATTACTAACTCATGTATATACATGTACTATTATTACTAACCCATTTCTAATGTATATACATGTACATGTACTATTATTACTAACCCATTTCTAATGTATATACATGTACATGTACTATTATTACTAACTCATTTCTAATGTATATACATGTACATGTACTATTATTACTAACCCATTTCTAATGTATATACATGTACATGTACTATTATTACTAACTCATTTCTAATGTATATGTACATGTACTATTATTACTAACTCATTTCTAATGTATAATTATGTACATGTGCTATTATTACTAACTCATTTCTAATGTATATATATGTACATGTACTATTATTACTAACTCATTTCTAATGTATATACATGTACATGTACTATTATTACTAACTCATTTCTAATGTATATACATGTACATGTACTATTATTACTAACTCATTTCTAATGTATATACATGTACATGTACTATTATTACTAACTCATTTCTAATGTATATACATGTACATGTACTATTATTACTAACTCATTTCTAATGTATATATACATGTACATGTACTATTATTACTAACTCATTTCTAATGTATAATATATGTACATGTGCTATTATTACTAACTCATTTCTAATGTATATATATGTACATGTACTATTATTACTAACCCATTTCTAATGTATATACATGTACATGTACTATTATTACTAACCCATTTCTATTGTATATGTACATTATACTTGTATATTATAATATTACTACTCTTATCATTTCTTGTAGAGTAACTCTGAATCTTCATCTATAGAAGAAGTTGGTACTACCAATCTTGCTTTCGAAATTCCTTCTCTGTCTACAGAATTAAATGGAGTAACATCTACATTTGTTCCAGTAGAATCATCATATTCTTACTATCAAATTCCACCTAATCATCAAGCAGAAACAGAAGCTATGTTGAGAAGTGACATGTTATCACTTGGTCACACCCACCTGCCGTCTCCTGTTGATGAACGCAATAGGATTCCTGACAATGTGCAGAAATGGCGTGAAAACCAAATGAATGAGGAAATGAGAGAAAGTGATAATTTACATGATGATCACATGATCAATCAGCCAGATTCACATGACAATCACAAACCAGAGTCACATGACAATCACTTGGTCAATCATCAGTCAGATTCAAATGACAATCACATGCTCAATCAGCCAGATTCACATGATGATCACATGCTCAATCATAACCCGGAGATATCTGAGTATGACGACAATAAATTCAGTAATGAAAAGAATGATCATCTAAATGTTGAGGGACTACCCCATGAGTCTGAAGAGATTCACAAACCACATGAGTTGGAGAGACCTGAGGAAGGGACGGAACCAATACAAAAACCTCATGTTTACAAAGCGTCAGAACCTGAGGAGTTGAGACATTTTAATGAAGAGTCACTACCCCATGAGTCTGAAGAGAGAAGGGACATTCACAAACCACATGAATTGGAGAGACCTGAGGAAAGGAAGGAACCAATACAAAAACCTCATGTTTACAAAGCGTCAGAACCTGAGGAGTTGAGACATTTTAATGAAGAGTCTTTAGGAAATTCATTACAGAATGAAAAAGAAAATGACAAAATGTCATCACAAGATGATGAAGATGAAGAGGAACATGATGAAGAGGAAGAAGATGAAGATAGTAGTCATTTTAGTAGGAATGGTGATTCTCTTAATAATGGATTTACTGATAATGAGGTTGATAAGGAAACAATGGAGACTTTGTCTAATAGTCAGAATAGATTTGAGTCTGGGGAACATGGGACTGAGACTATTGCTGGTATTATCTCTGATACATTAACACTATCAAGTGATACCTCTCCACTAGCCGACAAGAGTATGGAAAATACTCCCCTAATATCCAATAGTGAGACACCACCTGTAAATAACCTTGATGATCCAGAACATATGTCAACAGTACCTGAAAATCTTGCTCAGACTCGGGATCTGCCACATACTGAAACTCAAACCCCTCATATTTCAGAGCCCCATTCTCATATTTCAGAGCCTCATTCTCGTATTTCAGAGCCTCATTCTCGTTTTTCAGAACCTCATCCTCACTCCTCCATTCCAAATCACATACCAAATTTGTCTTCACTCATGAACGAAAGAGCTAAGGCTAAAATTACAGACACACCTCCAAACCAAGTATCCCCATTCCAAAACTCACAATCCTCTATCTCTACAGAAGAGCAGATGATATCACAAGTCTCCTCTTCAGGTTTACCATGTCCAAATGGTATATGTGAAGACTTAGGTTATGAAACCTCTATAGTTCCCATGATACCGTCACAAAATGAAAAACCCTGGCAGAAACCAACATTACCTGACACTGAAAACCCAGTGAGACTTTCACCCACACCTAAACGGATGAGACCTTCAAAGTTCAGTGTACAAGAGGTCTCATCTACTCCATTTCAACCTCAAGGGGTTCTTCTGGACTCTATCTTAGATATTTGTGTCTCCTTTCTTCCCTCCTCACTTGGGGAATGGTTGCTGGCTCTAGGACCTGATGCTGGTCTGATTGGTATCCTAGCAACTGTTGTTGCCATGGTACTACCATTGTGTTGTTTGTGCTGTCGTGCTAGTAGATCTGTGAGTTTAAGTTGTATAATTATCTTTTCTATCTATCTATTTATCTGTGTGTACATGTATGTACGTATAATTATAATTTGTATTATTGTGAATGTAGGCATCAAAGAGTTCGAAAAAATTAAAATCTGAACAAGGTATATATATACAAATCACATGATAGCATATGACATTTGTATGACGATCATGTGATAAACAACTTTTGTGTGTAAATCATGTGATAGTATACACATGTACATGTGACATTTGTATAACAAACATGCATGTATATATGTGACATTTACATGTATATTGTAGTCATGTGATAAGATAATCACGTGCATCATGACAATCATGTGATTTATGATTTTTTATTTTAGATCACAGACGTAACATGGAGTCTCATATCAAAAAACTTACTGAAGAGAAATTAAAATTAGAAACGGACTCACAAAATCTCAGAATAGAGGTAGATACATAGTAGATACATGTACATACATACATAGAGGTAGATACATAGTAGATACATTGTACATACATACATAGAGGTAGATAGTATCTAACTCTATGTATGTATGTATCTACTAGATACATTGTACATACATAGAGGTAGATACATACATACATGAACATAGAGGTAGATACATACATACATAGAAGTAGATACATACATGTACATAGAAGTAGAAGTAGATACATACATACATAGAAGTACATTGTAGATACATAATTACATATATACATACATGTAGATGTAGATACATACGTAATTATATATAACGATTTCTATCATACAGCTAAGAGGTTGCCAAGAGGAGCTTGATAATGAAAAACAAGGGAACTGGGATTTGGAAAATGTTCGAAGTAGTTTGGAGAATGAAAAACTCTCTCTAACGCAGGCTCTTCACACCTCACAACAGGAACATATACAGACTCAGTCCACTGTGAAACAACTGACCTTTGAACTCCAGCAGACTTCTTCTCAATTGACAGCTGTAATAGAAGAGAAAGGACAAACACTTCAACATGCAACACAACTCCACTCACAACTTGAACAGGTACATGTACATGTACATGTATGCATTGTCTATGTACATAAACATGTATATGTATATGTAGTATTGTACTGTCGTGTATATGTACATGTACTTTAGTCTATGTACATGTATACAATACTATATGTACATGTATATATGGTGTATGCATATGTACATACATGTACATGACTTGTAGATAATGTAAACATCTAAATTTAGGCTGTTTTGAAGTGTCAGGAGTTGGAGGCTGTTAAAGAACAGCTGGAACAAGATTCATATGAGGTTCGTCAAAATCTACAGCAACTTCAGCAAGAGCATAGCAAGGTATAAACTACCACCCCCCCCCCCCCCCCCCCCCCACACACACACACACACACCACTAACTCACACTTCCTTTAACAGGTATGTGCTGATCAGACCAGTATTAGTGAAAAGTGTCAAAATGCAGAGACGGAACTGTTTTCTGTAACTAATGAGAGAAACAATCTTTTGGAACAACTAACTGATAAGAACAGAGAGATACAAGTGAATATAACTTATTATTTTAATAAAATTTTAGTTAAATATTTGTTTTGTAGACATTACAGGATTGTGTTCAACAGTTAAGTACAGTAGAGGGAGAAGAAAAAAGTGCTCAGTTAGATAGAGTCCAATCCATGTTGGATACTACAAAAGTCCAATCAACATTACGAGCCGTTACTGAAGATCGGGACAAGTTAAAACTAGAGCTACAGGACAAAGTCTCAGCCCTGGACCAGCTGCAGCATGAGAATGAGTCTTTACAAGAGCAGTTGTCAGAGCTTTCCTCTGGTAAGGAAATATTGAAACAGGAGTATCAAGAAACAGAGTTGAAACTAAAAGCCATTACTGAATATTTTGAAAAGAAAGAGTCTCAACTTCATCGTAAGATTGGAGAGGAAGAAATGGTGAGACAAAGAGTTGAGTCTCGTGAAGCACATGCTCAAGAAAGAGCTGAGTATGCCGAACAAGAAAGAGAGAAAGAAAGGTATGAGTCTAATATGACAGTATGACTATGAATCTAACATGACAGTATGAGTATGAGTATGAGTATGAGTCTCTAGACAGTACATACACTATAATGACATAATTATGTAATACATACATGTATACATATACTGTACATGTACATAATTATTATATAGTATATTATACATAATTGATACAAGTACATAAACTGTATATATATGTACTTACACTATACATGTACATATACATATATGTACATGTACATATATGTACATGTATGTGTATATATGCATATACTATACATATACAGACACTATACATGTACAGACACTATACATGTATGTGTATATATGCATATACTATACATATACAGACACTATACATATACAGACACTATACATAGAATATATACATGTACATATGCATATACTATACATGTACAGACACTATACATGTACATATACATATATGTACTTGTACATATTCTATACAAATATGCATATATATATATATGCACATATGCATATACTATACATGTACATGCACTACACTTCAGACATATTACTACAATTAGTTTACATGTGTTTATGGAAAGATAGGATACTGGAAGTAAACTTAGGGCATTAAAAAGAATACTTCTATGTCTAACACTACTAATTATTTTTATTAGAGAGGAGTTGAAGGAGCTACGAAAACAAATGGGAGATATTGAAAAGAGTTTGATGCAACAAGTAGTTACAAATGAGAAACGAGCTGAAGAAACTCTAGTAGGTCCAACTAGTTAATGTCCTGTGTTATTTATTTCATATCTCTTTAGTCCCAATTAAGACGTACTGAGCAGGAACTTCGTGCTGCCAACAAAGAAGTGACATCATTGAAAAGGAGGTGTGTCCATCAGTCTAAACTGATGCAATGATTAATATTTATTTCTTAGGTTGGCTGAAATGGAGGATATGAGACGTTCCAATAGTCCCCCTGGACCACGCTCATCTCTTAGGCCCATTCCTCCTCCAGAATTGAGAAGATGTATGTTCCATTATATACTATTTGGAAATAATCTATTGTTTATTTTATAGCTCCACTTCATGGACCTCTTCGTGGACCTCTTCATGGACCACCTCCATATGGGTAAATAATACATACATACATACATACATACATATATACGTACATACATACATACATACATACATACATACATACATACATACATATATGCATACATACATACATACATATATGCATACATACATACATACATACATACATACATACATACATACATACATGTACATATATGCATACATACATACATGTACATATATGCATACATACATACATACATACATACATACATACATACATACATACATACATACATACATACGTGTACACACATACATGTACATACATACACACATGTACATACATACATACATACATACATACATACATACATACATACATACATACATACATACATACATACATACGTGTACACACATACATACGTGTACACACATACATACATTTTCTCTTTGCTATTTAGACCAATGTATGGACCAAGAGGATCTCACCCATTATTAGGAGGTCCACGCCCTCCTCCTGGGTCTATTATACGAGCTCCTCTACATCCTCGTACTTCCTCACCTCTTGAAGATACTGATAAGGAAACCATTGAGGATTCACGTTCAGACTTACCACCCAGACCACGTAGTACCATGAGTGAAGACCCTCGGGTAAACCACCAAGGGGAAGAGGGAGATGTAACACGTCACTCACGTCCCCCTCCCCCTGGTATGGAATCACGTGACCCATATCATCCAAGACCTGATTATCCACCTCCTCATGGAGATTATAGGAGACCCTATGGAGAATATGGCCGTCCCATTCCTCCACGTCGGCCACTGTCCAGAGGGGCTATGAGTGACAGAGGAGACACTTCTCTTGATGAAGGTACAACTACAGCTCCTCATTTGGACAGACCTCCCATTCCAGGCAATCCAGACCTACCTCCTCCTGCTCGACTGGTCCCTCCCCGTGACACTTATCGTGGTCCACCTCCTCCTTTGGAGAGGCGCCGCCCACCTTCCGGTCCTATTTATAATGAAATGATAAGACCGCCATTAAATCCTCATCTTCCTCCAGATTATCCTCCTCGTCAAAGAATGCCATTTCCTGCTGTAAAACCACTCCCTATGTATTCACCTCGTTTTCCTCCTCACCATAGTCTTCCGACTGATGTTACAAGAGTTAGCTCACAAAATGAGGTTAATTATTAATCTACCATAAATGGGAAATATTCGTTGTGGTTTCATCATTCATAATTTAAGTTTAAATTGCAATGAATCTATTGTGCATGTTAAATACGGTAGACTGAGTGATTTTGCAATAAATTAATCTAATCTATGATAGTATGATCTGTGTATAGTACATGTGGGTAATTTATAAATGTGAAATGTATTAAACACTTGAATCTAAATTTCAAACAGGGTTTTTAGTATTAAGGGGAAAACTGTTATTGGCGTTCGTAATATGCCCACTCCATTATTATTAGTATGAGCAGAACACTGGATATACATACATGGTGTACAGTGCAACAATTAGAAACAAGTTCAGAATGTGTGACCAGTTTGTGAAAGACCTGTTTGAAAATTTGCTTACCCTTTAATCACTCATTATTCAGCCATTTTGTGTAAGAAGCCAATGAAATTTTGTATCCATGGACACCAGTTAATCCTCCTCCTAGATACCCAATTTAATTGACTGAATAACAAATGTTTATTAATCATTAATTTTGGTTACATGTAGATAATACCAACATATTATTTGTTTTTATCTTTTTCCTTAGAATCAACAACTTCCCATTTCTGATCACACAAATAGTAATGCATAGGTTTAATAGTCACTCACAAGTATGTCAGACCACGCCCACTTATTAATTAACTCTTAATTTGGAATTTAAAATTATAAAAATTTAATATTAAAATTTTAATATTATTTATTTTTTGTCTTGGCATTTTAGTGAGTTAAATTTAATTAATAAAGAAGTTGTATAAATTATTATTTTTAAAAACTTATTCAATTGATTACATTTAAGTAGTAGTACTTATCGAATGTATTTTAAAAATTGTAAGCTTCATTCTGTTGATATGTAATTCCCATTCTCTGACTACGTCTTCCATTACATGTTTCATCATTACCTCTCAGTAATGCTGTTGTATCACCATTTTCATATGCTAAACAATCTTCAAGTTGTAGCATAAAGTTGTTTTGTTGGTTCTGTACACCTGCTGATGCATTCACTGACATAACTGGAGGATGAGGCAATGGTCGCCTTCTAATACTCTTCCTTCTGTTCTTCTTGAATAAAATAATGACGAGAATTGAACATGTTACCAAGGCAACCAGTAACAATAGGATGATTCCTCCTAGACTAGATACTAGTATAGTAACTGGGTTTTCTTCATCACCTGAAAAATCCATTAGTCCGGTAATAGAGGGTGTAATCTATGTATGTAAATAATTATATATAATTATCAACAATATAATTATGTATATACATTCATTTACATATAATTATACATACATACATAATTACATACATAGTTACGTACGTACGTACATACATACATACGTACATACATACATACATAGTATTACATACATACATACATACATACATACATACATACATGTACATACATACATACGTACATAATTATATGTTTACTAACCAAAATAGATATAAAAGTTGTAGTTGTAAACAGTTTAGTAACTGTGGACATACAAGTACTGAAAACTGGTTCTATGGTGCTAACAGCAATTTGTGTTGCACAATCAGAAGAAGTGGAAGAATAACAATCATCCTCAGACCCAGAATTACAATCACATGTAAGACCATAATAATCATCAGCACATTTCATTCTATAGCTCATTGTAATAAAACTGATATTATGAATACCATGATACTGTAGAGGATGTGTTTTGGTGTGAGGTGTCACTTCATCTGCAATAACTAAAACATCTACAAAGTCATTTGAACCATCAGGATCATCATCATCAATGTTTACGATCAGCTTGATTAAACCCTATAAATGACATACACATACGTATATACGTATACATATTATATGTATACGTGCATACATGAATACATACACACATGCATACATACACACATGTGTACATACATACGTACCTACATACATACATATATACATACATACATACATACATACACACATATGTACATACACACATACATACATACATACATACATAGTTACATACATACATACATACATACATACAACATACATACATAGTTACATACATACATACGTTGGTAGGCCAAGTTTCTCCATTGAAGGTCAAAGGATTTGGTAGTCCACCAATTTTGTTAGTAAAGGTCAAATGATCGTCATCCTCAGTTGGCGAAGTTTGGTAAGTGCCATAAGCACATGAAAAATCATGTGAATAGCATGTGATAGGAGTCATAGTGAAATTGAAAATATTGTCACATGGATTGTCACAGCTGGTTGTGAGTATATCACAGCATTCAGTAGTCTGTGAATTAACAAATGCTTCACTAGTTGGATTAGTATAGTTGTGTATCGTTAGTTCAAACTCCCATTTAGCTTGACTTTCATACTATGCAATGAAAATAAATGAGAACATTAAGGGATGTATATATGATATATGTATGTATGTATATATGTATGTATGTATGTATGTATGTATGTATGTATGTATGTATGTATATATGTATGTATGTATATATGTACATATGCATACATAACTAGGTTCTTTAGATGTTCTTATCAAAGCAGATGCAAGCACATTATTATGTATGTACATGTATTATAGTCTCCAAAACCTCTTTCCGCAAGGATCTGGCTTGTCAGACTATATGTATTATACACACATATCATTGATATTATGTACAGAACAGTACAGGATATTAATAAAACACTATCAACAAGACATACCAATGTACGTACATATATATGAATATAAATTTTAACAAACGCACATATGAAATATGTAATTATGTATGGTTCTCTCTTGTTGCAGTTGTACATGAGTACGTATATATACAAGCATTATAATTGTATCAGTATATATATAACAGTTTATTCCTTTGTACCTCCTATACATGTACATATGTATGTCATAACTGTGTTGATGACTGTTCGCAAACATAGTCTAGTATATATACGTATATTATATATATATAATTATGTTATTATACAACTTACTACAAAGTGACACATTAGCAGGAAGAGTGAATATGTCAACACACAATTGGTAATCATTTCCACACACTGCTATAGTTTGAAAATGACACAACAACCAGGTCTACTACTTTAATACACATTTGTAAGTACTGTGTATGGGAACTGAAAATAGATTATGTCTGTTGACTAATTAGGTTTGCAAGTAAACATAACATTGCAGACCAATTATAGATCTCTATATACACATCTGTACTTCCTGTGGAATCTCCCTTGTTTTTGTGCCTTTGTGCCAAACATGCCCAAATATGTAAATGACAATTCAAATATGTAAATGACATAATTTAAAATACTACTAAAATATGAGTATACGGATATCCGTGTTATGTCACCAACATGGACCTCTTTTCTGGATTGAAAAGTATTGGAGATGAAATAACAAGAACCCTTGACTCTTCACAATCTCAAACGCAGGAGAACAAAGAAGAAAGAGAATCTGAACAGCAAGAGGGTTTATCTAAGGCTAGTAATGTATTTAATTGACATAATTAACTGTAATAAATATTACTATTGTTTGTAGGAGGGTTACAAGTCACCTGACACATCACGTGATGATAATAAAACTATACAAGATGATTGGGGAAATTGGGAGGAAGTGAAGACATCTCAAACTACACCCACAACAAGCTCCAGACGAGGACCACTAAGACCCTCAAAGTCACCTCAAGCAATGGAACAGGACACTTCAGTATATTTAACTCCAAATGAATCGACAAATAATAAATCAAGTGGCAAACAGGTTAATAATACCAGCTCTATTCCAGTACCAGTTACTACATCAACTCCTACCAAAACAACCGGAAAAGTTCGTCAATCCATCTATTCATCAATTATCTATCTATTTATCCTTTAATCTATGTATCTATCCCTTCCTCTGTCATGGTTCATCTACTCCATTACCCTTCTTGCCTTCTTAACCTGTAAAAGTGTAGGCATGCCTAATGTTTTTACAACTGTTGGCAAAATTGAGTAGGATTAAACAGAGTAGGGGAATCTGACCATTAGCCTCTACATGTACCTATCTATCTACCTATTATCTATCTATCTATTTATTTATCTATCTATCTATCTATCTATCTATCTATCTATTTATCTACCTATCTATCTATCTATCTATTTATCTATCTATCTATCTATCTATCTATCCATTTCAGATTGATAGTCTAAATCGAGAGGAATTGATAGAGCGTGTTAAGAAACAAACATTATTACTACAGAAAATGAAGTCCCGTTCAGAAGGTTAACTACACTAAATATAGATATATGTAATGTATCATTATATCTATTTAGAATTGAATAAAGAATGTATAAAATTGAAACAACAGAAGCCATCACAAAATGAGGTGAATATTTTAGTAATTATCAATATCCTTTGTGTGACATTATTGAACATATTTCTCCTCCTCCTCCTCATCCACCTCCTCCTCCGCCTCCTCCTCCTCCGCCTCCTCCTCCACCTCCTCCTCCTCATCCTCCTCCTCCACCTCCTCTTCATCCACCTCCTCATTTTCATCCTCCTCCACCTCCTCTTCATCCACCTCCTCATCTTCATCCTCCTCCTCCTCTTCATTCACCTCCTACTTTTCTCCATCTTTCATTCATTTCCTTTGTACATCCATTCAGCATCTTGTTCAGGAATTACAAGTTCTTAAAACAGAAAGAGATCAATCATTAACAGAAATAAAAGCTGTAAAACAAATTGCATCTACTCTTGAAAAAGAAAAGCAGGTACGCATAATATAATAATATCTATAATATATTGGATTCTACCCTAGGGATGTGACTAGCACTTGGCCAGTACTAATAATATACAAATAATTTTAATGATAGAGATCAGTTCCTATCTATGAATCATGTATATAATATATAATGTATAATTACATAATACATGCTTTGCTAATTTAGAAAATAAACACTAAATTTAATAAGGCCAGTGGTGTAGAAACATTGAGCCAACTACTAGACATGTTGACCTAATTTCACCACACTTGTCCTGCTCCCCATATACTTTGTATACACCTCAGTTTCAATTTACCGCACATTCACTAGATTTATTGGACAATGTCCTGTATGACGGGATGTTTCCACACCGCTGAATAAGGCTAAAAACAGGAAAATGAATAATGCTGGTAGCCAATCTTTCAGCCTTATAAATTAGAATTTAGTGTTTATTTACATAATACATATATAATTATATATTATATTTATGTCATTAAACACTGTACTATTGATTTACAGAGTGAGATTTCAGCTTTAGAAGATAAATTATCTCTTTTGGTTGAGGAGAAGTCTTCATTGATGACTCAACATGATTTTGATAAGACCAGGTATACACAACAGGTTGAAAAGTTGCAGATACAGGTCTCTTCACAAAAAGGAGAATTGGATGAGAAGGAGAGGTTAGTGACGGAGAGTGAGAGGGAGAAAGTGAAATTAATGGAGGACTATCAACAATTGGAAAAGGAGAATGTTAAGTTCACAAATCAAAAAAAATCCCTAAAATTCAGAATATCTGAATTGGAAGAAAAGCACAAGAATGAGTTAGTGACGTGGAGAGAGGAGAGAGAGAAAACAAACTCTCAGCTTTTTGATTTACAAGAGAAACTAAAACTTGCTCAGGGAGTCGTCTGTGAGGTTGAAGATTTGAGGAGTAGAGTGTCTGGATTGGAACAGGAGAGGACCGAAAAGGAGTTAAGAGTTGATGTGTTAATGAATGAGAAGAAGGATGTGGTGGATGAATGTGTAAAGCTAAAAATACAACTTAAAGAAATGGAAGAGTGTGTTAAAGAACTAAAAGAGAAAGAAGCAACTAGTCATACTGGATCTGATATGGAGCTGCTACAAAATCAGTTAATAACTGCAAGAGAAAATGAAACAAAGGCTTATGAGAAGAGGAGAGAAATGGAAGAGGAAAAAGTAAAACTAGAAGAGATAGTGACATCTCTTACCAAGAAGCAGAGAGAAATGGAAGAAGAGAAAGTACAGCTTGAGGAGAGAGTGACATCACTTACCAAGAAGGAGAGAGAAATGGAAGAGGAGAAAGTACAACTTGAGGAGAGAGTGACATCACTGACCAAGAAGGAGAGAGAAATGGAAGAGGAGAAAGTACAGCTTGAGGAGAGAGTGACATCTCTTACCAAGAAGGAAAGAGAAATGGAAGAGGGAAAAGTACAACTTGAGGAGAGAGTGACATCACTGACCAAGAAGGAGAGAGAAATGGAAGAGGAGAAAGTACAGCTTGAGGAGAGAGTGACATCTCTTACCAAGAAGGAAAGAGAAATGGAAGAGGGGAAAGTACAACTTGAGGAGAGAGTGACATCACTGACCAAGAAGGAGAGAGAAATGGAAGAGGAGAAAGTACAGCTTGAGGAGAGAGTGACATCTCTTACCAAGAAGGAAAGAGAAATGGAAGAGGAGAAAGTACAACTTGAGGAGAGAGTGACATCTCTTACCAAGAAGGAAAGAGAAATGGAAGAGGAGAAAGTACAACTTGAGGAGAGAGTGACATCTCTTACCAAGAAGGATAGAGAGGAAGATTCAAAAGTTGAAGAAAGGGAGAGAACACTCAGTGATGAGATCAATGTTGTGCAAAGAGAATTGGAGAATGCACAGCTGGAGATAGTGAAGATGACAGAGAGATGTGAAGGACTGCACAGGGAGAAACAGGATGCTGATAATGAAAATGAACAACTAGATAAGGAAATTGTAGCTCTAAAGAGACAGTTGCAGGAATTGAGTACTTTGAGGGAGAGCGACACAGGAAAAGATTCTCTTCAAGAAGATGTGATTCGGTTGGAAGAAGAGAATACCAAACTACGACAAGATTTAGGTCAGTTTTAATGAGTGATATAGCGACATCACACCTTGTATATTCATAACCATGGCAACATGTAACTATGGAATCTCAGTTCTATTAAGTATTAGTTATTAATAGTTATTAACAGTTATTAATTACCAGCCCAAATCTTTAGTCTGTAGAAATCACTATTACCTAACAATTGTGTTCTTAAGTGTTAATATCCATTCTTTTTAAATTTATCGACTATCTATGGAGTGCCAGACACAGGGGTGTGGAAACAGCCAGTCATGCAGGACATTGTCCGATAAATCTAGTGAATGTCCGGTAAAACGAAACTGAACTGTATACAAAGTATATGGGGAGCAGGACAAGAGTGGCAAAAATAGGCCAAAATGTCCGGCAGTTGGCTCAATGTTTCCACACCCCTGGCCGGACAGCCTTAGGGTTTTATATTCAAGCACACTCCATCATATTTCTGATATTATAATTATTAATTATACTTATTAGAACAAAAGGCTGCATCTCACAAAGATGAAGTGAAGAAGTATAAGTCTATTGCTGTAAAACTCAAAAAAGAACTCACTGAAAAGGTAAATACAATTGCCACTCAGTCATCCATTTATCTATCTAGCTATCTATTTATCTAGTCATCCATCTATTTATCCAGTCATCTATCTATTTATCCAGTCGTCCATCTATTTATCCAGTCATCTATCTATCTATTTATCCAGTCATCTATCTATTTATCCAGTCATCCATCTATTTATCCAGTCATCTATCTATTTATCTAGTCATCTATCTATTTATCCAGTCACCTATCTATTTATCCAGTCATCTATCTATCTATTTATCCAGTCATCTATCTATTTATCCAGTCATCTATATATGTCCATCTATCCATTCTTTCATTAATGAGTTTATCCATCTATGCACTATCAAAGGAAACATCTTTCAAAGAACAGCTCACACAATCACAAACAGACAAGTCAACATCACAACTTACGCAAGCCCTTTCTGATCTAGAGAGCTTGAGAGAAGAGAAAGAAAAGTTAAGAGAAGAACTGGAGGCTACTCTTAATGACAGCAACTCAAAACTGGAAAGGTATTTGTTATTTTCATTTTTCTAATGATATTGTGTTTTATCATGTACAGTGTTCAGAAGATGTTAGCTGATGAACAACAAAAGTGTGGTATTTATGAGAATGATATGAAGGTACAAGTCTGTCTGTCTGTCTGTCTGTCTGTCTGTTTATCTGTTTATTTGTGTCTATCTGTCTGTCTGTTTATCTCCTGTGTGTGTACCTCTGTATGTCTACCAGTGACTGTCTATGTGTCTGTCTATATATCTATGGTCGCTGAGTCAAAGATCATATTCCCTGCAGATTTTAAACAGTCAGGTATTGGATCTCACAGACAAACACAAAGAGGTGGCATCACAGCTCACACAAGTCACTACTGAGAAAGAGAATCTTGTCCAAACTTTTCACAAACTAGAAGAAAGCTACACTCTACTTCAGAATGAGCTAGGGTTGAAAAAAGCCGAGCTACTTACAAGTCAATCTGAGATATCAACTGCAAAGAGAAGTGTAAATGATGTGAGATCTGTCTGTCTATCTGTATGTCTGTCTGTCTATCTGTATGTCTGTCTATCTGTAAGGCTGTCTGTCTGTCTATCTGTATGGCTGTCTATCTGTATGTCTGTCTATCTATATGTCTGTCTATCTGTAAGGCTGTCTGTCTGTCTATCTGTATGTCTGTCTATCTGTATGTCTGTCTGTATGTCTGTCTATCTGTATGTCTGTCTATCTGTCTGTCTATGTATGTCCATCTGTCTGTCCATCTGTATGTCTGTCTATGTATGTCTATCTGTCTGTCTATCTGTATGTCTGTCTATCTTTATGTCTGTCTATCTGTAAGTCTGTCTGTCTGTCTATCTGTATGTCTGTCTATCTGTAAGGGTGTCTGTCTGTCTATCTGTATGGCTGTCTATCTGTATGTCTGTCTATCTGTAAGGCTGTCTGTCTGTCTATCTGTATGGCTGTCTATCTGTATGTCTGTCTATCTATATGTCTGTCTATCTGTAAGGCTGTCTATCTGTCTATCTGTATGTCTGTCTATCTGTATGTCTGTCTGTATGTCTGTCTATCTGTCTATCTGTATGTCTGTCTATCTGTCTGTCTATGTATGTCCATCTGTCTGTCCATCTGTATGTCTGTCTATGTATGTCTATCTGTCTGTCCATCTGTCTGTATGTCTGTCTATCTGTATGTCTGTCTATCTGTATGTCTGTCTATCTATTGTATGTCTGTCTATCTGTATGTCTGTCTATCTGTCTGTCCATCTGTATGGCTGTCTATCAGTATGTCTGTCTTTCTCTGTCTATCTGTATGTCTGTCTATCTGTCTGTCTATGTATGTCCATCTGTCTGTCCATCTGTATGTCTGTCTATGTATGTCTATCTGTCTGTCCATCTGTCTGTATGTCTGTCTATCTGTATGTCTGTCCATCTGTATGTCTGTTTATCTGTCTATCTGTATGTCTGTCTATCTATTGTATGTCTGTCTATCTGTATGTCTGTCTATCTGTCTGTCCATCTGTATGGCTGTCTATCTGTATGTCTGTCTTTCTCTGTCTATCTGTATGTCTGTAATTAATTATGTGTCTCTAATCCAATAGAGCTCAGCTGAGATATTGTCATTGAAAGAGGCACTGTCTAAAGAGAGAGAATTACACAATGAAACACAACAAAAACTAACAGCTGTTGAGAAGGTTATTCCTCCTGCTTCTCCCTATCGTATTATGTCCTCCATCTTGTTCTTGATATCCTCTCCTCACAGGAAGCAAAAGCATCTTCTCTAATGGATCTTGAGCTTGCTGACTATCAGAGATCTATTGAGAGTCTTAAGTTACAGCTGCAAGAGAGAGAGAACACAAGAAGAGACATGGATAAGAGGATTAGCTTACAACAGAAACAAATTGATCAACTAAAAAAAGATTTAGGTGTGTATGAATATTACATCCACGTTCCCAGAATAGGGCTCATTCCTGATATGGTTTTGTGGGTTTGAATTCCATCCAGGACACAGCTTAATATAGCTTGTACATCACCTTACTTCATCTGTCTCATATCTGCCTTTCTGTCTCATATCTGCCTGTCTGTCTGTCTGTCTGTCTGTCTGTCTGTCTGTCTGTCTGTCTGTCTATCCATCTATCTATCTATCTATCTATCTATCTATCTATCTATTTATCCATTCATTCATCCGTATACTAAACACACACACACACACACATACCTTAAATCATTTTTGTTTCTCTAGAGAGCAGTAAAGCAGAATCCAGTCAGAAGGAAGATATGATCACAAAACTGAAATCATTGTTACGAAAAACCACGAAAGATCTGAATGATATTAAGACACAGGTAATATACATGTATATAATAACTTGGTTATTGTCTGTTGTTGTGTATCCACAATGTAAGTGATTCTTTCAGTCATTAGCCTCAAAGAGCCTGATATTCCTTTCATCTTAATTATTGATTTAAAATGATACACACATAATGATAACATCTACTTATCAGGGCATAAACGAAGGTGATTTTTACACCTTCGAAGGTTTGTTTCAACTAGAACAAGAAGGTTCACGAGGGTGTAACACGTGTTAACTTTGTACCTATACAAGTGTTGATCTAATGGGAGACCTTTTGATTCAGAAGATAGCAGAAGATGGCAGATGAGATTCAGTACATTCTGGTTTTGAAAGTCCACACTCTCGTCCATGGTCTCTTCACTCTCAGCCATTATCAATCTCCACGTGACAAATGTAATAATTAATTAAGAGTTATAAATAATTATTGCAGCAAATAATTAACCACGTGTTAATTGCGAACCTTTGTGGAATGGATTCTACCTTCGAAGGTAAGGAATTATAACGAACCTTCGAATGTTACCACCTTTGTTTGTGCCCTGCTACTTATATAAAGACAACTGATTCGATACTTGAAAATATATACAAATGCTCACTAAACATAATTATATACATGTACTACTAATGAGCATCTGTACTTGTGTATTGAACAATAAATAATAATAAACTATTATTATTATATGTATTGATACACGTACATGTACTTGTGTATAGAACAATAAATAATAATAAACTATTATTATTATATGTATTGATACATGTACATGTACTTGTTTACAGAACAAACATTTACCAATAATAATATATCCATTCATACATATAAGTTCATTGTTCGTACATGTACATGTACATGTAATGATATATCTATTCGTACATACAATAATAGTTTATTGTTCTGTACATAAGTACATGTATCAATATGTTTTGTACACATGTACATGTACTACTATTGTTCTGTACACAAGTACATGTACATGTACATGTGCTAATAATATCTATTGTTCTGTACACATGTACATGTACTAATAATATCTATTGTTCTGTACACAAGTACATGTACATGTACATGTACTAATAATATCTATTGTTCTATACACAAGTACAGATGCTCATTAGTAGTACATATATATACATGTATATATGTTTGTTTATCAGATTCCAGTTGCTTGAGTATGGATCATTTGTTTAACTTGTCTTCATATATAAGTAGATGTATTATGTGTGTATATCATTTTACTGATAAAGATTACTGGAAGAAATGTCTCATTCTCTTATTTCAATAATTATAATAATACATTTATATATAATTAATTTGAAATTCTTTTTCGTTTTAAAATGTTAGATGATTGAATTACAAGAAGGTAATGAACAACTGAAAAAAGATCTAGAAATTAACAAACAAGATGGAGAAATGTCCAAGGTGTGTAATATATTGTGACTGTCATGTGATTATCATGTGATGACTAATTGCACAGGTGGAAATAGCTGAATTAATGGCACAGTTAAAAACAAAAACAGATGAAGTAAGAATACTACATGTGACTAAATCTGCACTTTGTCCTTGATTCTCCTCCTCTTCCTCCTCTTCCTCCTCTTCCTCCTCCTTCTCCTCTCCTCTGTTTCCTCCTTCCCCGCTCCTCCTCCTCTTCCACCTCCTCCCTCTTCTCCTCCTCCTCTTCCACCTCTTCCCTCTCCTCCTCCTCCTCTTCCTCCTCTTCTTCCTCCTCTTCCACCTCCTCTCCTGTCCTCCAGTACGAGCTACTACATTCTCAGCAGCAACATCTTATACATTCTCTTGAATATAAAGTGATTAGTTTACAAACTGAATTATCTCATGTTAACAATGAAATTAAAGAAGTAAAGGATGAACATGAAACATACAAAGTCAGTAATATACATACATACATGTACACATGTCATTACTCATCTTCCTATAAAAGGTTAGAGTTCATTCTGTACTGAAACAGAAGTCAACAAATCCATCTGTTAGTGATATAGAAAATAGCCTCAGGTATCATATAAATGTACACGTATTATGTGTGTCTATTAATATACTTTATTGTTACTATGGAGACAGGTATCATATACACTTATACTCTATTAATATTATGTGTGTCTATTAATATAATTATGTGTACTTTATTGTTACTATGGAGACAGGTATCATATACACTTACACTCTATTAGAGCTAATACAGTTCATAGTGTCTGCATTCCTGTGCTTATTTATTATTTTTCATTTATACTGCCCACATGCTCTTAACACACCTTCATAATAATTTATATTCAAATGCCCACACCCTCTCAACACACCTTCATAACATATTCAAATGCCCACACCCTCTCAACACACCTTCATAACATATTCAAATGCCCACACCCTCTCAACACACCTTCATAACATATTCAAATGCCCACATCCTCTCAACACACCTTTATATTATATTCAAATGCCCACACGCTCTCAACACACCTTCATAAAATATTCAAATGCCCACATCCTCTCAACGCACCTTTATATTATATTCAAATGCCCACATGCTCTCAACACACCTTCATAACATATTCAAACGCCCACATCCTCTCAACACACCTTTATATTATATTCAAATGCCCACATGCTCTCAACACACCTTCATAATATATTCAAACGCCCACATCCTCTCAACACACCTTTATATTATATTCAAATGCCCACATGCTCTCAACACACCTTCATAACATATTCAAATGCCCACATCCTCTCAACACACCTTTATATTATATTCAAATGCCCACATGCTCTCAACACACCTTCATAACATATTCAAATGCCCACATCCTCTCAACACACCTTCATAACATATTCAAATGCCCACATGCTCTCAACACACCTTCATAATATATTCAAATGCCCACATCCTCTCAACACACCTTTATATTATATTCAAATGCCCACACCCTCTCAACACACCTTCATAACATATTCAAATGCCCACATCCTCTCAACACACCTTTATATTATATTCAAATGCCCACATGCTCTCAACACACCTTCATAACATATTCAAATGCCCACATCCTCTCAACACACCTTTATATTATATTCAAATGCCCACATGCTCTCAACACACCTTCATAATATATTCAAACGCCCACATCCTCTCAACACACCTTTATATTATATTCAAATGCCCACATGCTCTCAACACACCTTCATAACATATTCAAATGCCCACATCCTCTCAACACACCTTTATATTATATTCAAATGCCCACATGCTTTCAACACACCTTCATAATATATTCAAATGCCCACATGCATGCTCTCAGCATGTCCTTCATAATATTGTATTGTAGTACATGTATATGTAGTACATGTATGTGTCCTATAGTTTCATACCTGTTCATCACAAATGAATAATTCATTAATACCTCATTTTGTAGACAAAAGCATGAAACTGAATTATTGAAGACAAGAGCTGAACTTAAAGAAACAAAGTGAGCATTAATTAGAGTATTTAATCAAAGATAATTATTATATAACCTCATTAGGGAACGTCTAACATCTCTTTTAGTAGATCATGAGGAGTTGGGTGTCAACCATGATCAACTGGTCTCAAGACATGAACAATTAATTAATGAAACTACTTTAGATAAACAACAACTGAATGACAGGTTTGAAGAGCTGGATAAACCAGTTTTGTACCAGATTCTACCAAATCCATTCGTCGTCCATGTCATTAATTATTTATTCATAACTTATTATGTTGTGTTAATTAATTATATCTCACAGATTACTTGAGTCTGAGGGTAAGTATCGGATGAAAACAAGAGAACAAGAAGAACTCATCTCTCAATTGAAACTAGAGATCAGAGAAGTAACAAGTGCTTTCAAGGTAATGACTAATGATTATTATTTACTTGTTTCTATTACTATAGTCTGAAATTCATCCTATACTCTATCCTCAGACCCATTCTATATAGACTGATACTCATAGTCTAAGTCCTAGTTTTAGTCTTATTTCATACTCCATCTGCTATAATCCTATTACTATAGACTGAAAATCATCCCATAATCTGTCCTCAGACCCATTCTATATAGACTGATACTTATAGTCTGAGACTCTTCATTATCCTAGTATCAAACCTGTTCCATAACTCTATCCCCAGACCCATTTATATTAGTCTCATACCCATTCTGTACTCTAGTCTCAGATCCATTCCTTACAAGAGACTCATCATGAAGAAGTGGAAGGATTTAGACAAGAACTCCAAATCACACATGCTGAACTGAGTCGACTACAACAGGATGCTGACACTCAAGTACTTGCCAGAAGATCAATACAAGTATAATAATTATAATATTAGTAAATTTTATTTTATAATTTCATTTATTAACCCTTTGTTAGCCACATTTGAGTCGAGAGGAAAGCTTTTCATTAAAAACAGTTGAAAAAGTACAGGAAATGAAGCATGTACTTCCTAGTGAAGAGAGATCTGCAGGAGAGGTATATTAGGAATATAACCGAACCACACCCACACAATTAATTAGTTTTTTCTGTAGGGTATGGATCATAGTGAACTGGAAAGTTCCGGACTGACTACACCCACTCAACAGGTATGTAAATGAATAGGTTAATTTTTTTGATAATAAATCTATGTAGAGTTTAGAAGATCAGGTAATGAGTTTTGAAAGGCTATTGAGCACAAGTTCTAATGATTTCTTATCAATAAATGGGCGGGTCCAAGGTTAGTTTGGTTGTGTCACTGGTCCCTCTTCATCTCATCTTTATATATCTATGTGGCCTACAGGTGAGGAAGACGTCAGTATTCTTCAGAAACAGATTCAATTGTCCACAAAGAAGATGTCTCATTTGACAGAACTCCTCCACGAAAGTGAAGAAAATTGCGTAAGATTAGCTGATCAAGCAAGACTACTAAAAGAAGAAATTAGAAGGTATGTTTAGATATTGGCAGAGCCTGTCGTAATTACACTATAAATGAAAGGGTCAACTATTAATAATTATAAAACTAGATTAAATATAATCTGTATGTCTGTCTGTCTGTCTGTATGTATGTCTGTATGTATGTCTGTCTGTCTGTCTATGTATGTATGTCTGTCTGTCTGTACGTATGTATGTCTGTCTGTCTGTATGTCTGTCTGTCTGTCTGTCTGTATGTATGTCTGTCTGTCTGTCTGTATGTATGTCTGTATGTATGTATGTATGTATGTATGTCTGTCTGTATGTCTGTCTGTCTGTCTGTCTGTCTGTCTGTCTGTATGTATGTATGTATGTATGTCTGTATGTATGTATGTCTGTCTGTCTGTCTGTATGTATGTATGTCTGTCTGTCTGTCTGTCTGTATGTATGTCTGTCTGTCTGTCTGCATGATTGTGTATAATTATATATAATTATAATATTTAGACTAGAGAGAAATCAAGAGAGATATCTTGAATCTTCTAACATGGAATATCTTAAGAATGTTGTCTTAAAGGTTTGTCATAGAAGTACTTCTATTTTAAAATTGAAGTTGTATTTTCATGTGGTCTACCTGTATTTACAGTTCCTTCACACTGATGATGAAGAAAGGACTAGTTTGATACCTGTTATAACAAAACTATTACAACTGAGTCAACAAGAAAGACAATATCTTAGTGAAACAACAGGAGGTAAGTTATACAATCATTACACATACAAGTGATACAACATTCTTCTAAAAGTTATGCAGAGAGTAAAATCTAACAAGTTCATCTTTGTTCAAAAAACAAGATATACCTTAAAATATCATATATATAGTATGATGGTGACATCATCCCTTTGAGTTCTATATATTGTATATAGACCTTCCATGTGTACACTATGCAGGAGATCTCACCATCATACATATATAGTATGCTAACAGGTCCTATATACAAAAAATAGGACCCTCGTTTTGTGTCCTCGAATGTGATATAGCCTTCCCAGGCTCGGGCTATATCACATCCTCGGACACAAAACTCAGGTCCTATATTTTGTATATAGGACCTGTTAGCATACTATATATATATTACATCAAGAGTATATAATAGAAAGAGAGGGAGAGTATCACATTTCCGTATAAGCGTGTAGCACAACCCTGCGAAAAGTACATGACTTTTATAATAATATTCACGACGTAATCATCATGTGTGAAGTAGGCGTTGAGGGGTTATGTGGCCACATTGTAAACAAAGATGAATGATGCAGCAACCACACCATCACGGATCCCATCTGTGCAGCATTCGCCTCATTTATCAAGTCGTGTTGCTGGTGCTACAATTAGGGAAGGTGATATTTCACTGTCGAAGGTTCTTAAAACTTCAGGATTTGCGGCATCTCTCCAGAAAGTTGCGAAGGAATCTGGCGATCGAGGAATAGTTGGATTTCACTTTGTAAGGTAAGGTAGCTCGGACTGCTCCAAGTCAGTTTCATCATCACTGTCGATCTCAAAATCACTGTCTTCGTATAGAATATCTCTCTCGAGCTCCGGTATGTAAGCCTATCATTATTCACATGATTATTAAACATGCTTGGGCTTTGTGCACCGCCTTGTGGTCTAGCATGTACTTTTCACCATCTTCTCAACTCAAGTACTTTTTGCAGGGTTGTGCTATAAGTGCGATACTCTCCCACTCTATTATATACTCTTGATTACATATATATGTACTAATTTTAGCGTATTAGAGAAATATGCTGAGTTTTGTCCATGTTGTTATAATTATTAAGATCATTGACCTGAGTGTGCACGCATGTGCTGACTAAAATGTCTGCATCATATGTCGTACAGAGGTAGCATCAACTGTTCCAAGTTACTTGTCTTAGGTGTCAGAAGAACAATTCATTACAACAGCTGTGTTGGAGCTCACTAATTGTCAGAGATGAGGGTAGAGAATAGAATGCAACTATTAAGTCTCAGTATGAAAATAGGTCTCAAGATTGTCTCAAGTTCCTGTCTCCATATGTGATACGATATCTTTAGCTTTGTATTGAAAATTAATACGCCCTGTTGAATGGCTGCATTAATATAAGTAAAGTGATGGTAATCGAACTTACAAAGTAGAATTCTTTGTGAAAGAAATTTGTTGACTAACAGACAGACTGAACAGTAATCTCAATGTGACATACATGTACTTAGTCCACAAGCCTTCTCTAAAACGATAGCAGGACAATCTCTTTTTTTTTCAGGAAATAAAGTTGAGCTTCCAGACTCATCAGGGGGAGCAGCTATTGGAAGTGGAAAGACAAAAGGATGGGCTAGTTATCTTCATCGTTGGACTGGCTATTGATTTTTTAAATTTAATATGCATGAAATGAATGAATACATAATAATTATATATAAATACAAATTGTTTCTTCATATAAATATAGTAACTCAAATAATCAACTAGTAGATCTAAAATATCACAGAACACATGATTCGTTAGAACATTACAACCTGCTAACAATTCTTATATAAACTGTGATTCCTTATGAATAAGCAACTTCTTTTGCTAATAATGTTGAACTTAAAATGGCTCATAATGCTGGTCTCAGCATCCCTGATTGTTAGCTGTTATAGTCACAAGAAATGGTTCAGGACGTACTTCGATTTTGATATAATGTATGAAGTATCAGATGACAGTAACACTTTACTATTCACTTTTGAGGAGATTTGGTTGACTTTCTTGTGTCTTTCTTTGGGTGATTTTTGTCAGATCAATCAGCTTCTTTTATGACTTTGAGTTTGGAAAGTGGCTAATGAATGATGTTTTATGGTAATCGTAATCGTAATCCTATTTTCCAAAATAAAATAACTAGCCATACAGCTATGTGGATATGTGTGCATAATTTGCACATATCAGTCATGCAGTTAGTGTTATTAAAACATAATTCAGATATTGACCATGCATGCACTCTAAACATGTAGCTGGCTATTTGGGGCATTCTGTAAACTGGAATTTCAATTGAGCTACCAACAAGACTTTTTTTGTTTTATTCATGGTTGCCATTTCACCAGTTTCAGAAGACTTCTGGTAGCAAACAAATGCATGGAAAGCAACTTATCCTGCTGTGATATCACACAGCTTGAAGTCAAGTACAATTGAGGTAGTGGCTGCTGCAACATGTATGTATAAGGCCTTTTTTTGGTTGGGGTGAGCACTGTACTCCTAATGCAAGACTGAACCAGTTACACCAACTATGGATACATGAGTGAGTAACAAACCACATGGCCACTTTTAATTTGGTTGTGTGCAAACAGGCTTGGAAGGACAATGTTTTTTTTTTTTGTTGTTTGTTTTTTTCAGGTAGGTTGGTTGAGCTTCCAGATTCATCAGAAGGAAGCAGCTATTGGAAGTGGGAAGACAAAAGGACGGACTAAAAGTTATCTTCATCGTTTATGGCATGAGTATAATTGTATATAATGTATATACTGAATAATTTATTGAGAACCCCTCCTTGGAGACTGATGCAATCAAGTTTCATCATGTCCAGTTTGCTGCGCTATCATCAACACTCTAGCATTATTGGTAGGAGGCTGCTACACGATTTCTTCAAATACAAGCACGCAATCGTAGGCAGTGTAAATGAAAGTTTCAAAACTGGCTCAATCAGAAGCAAGGAGCCAAAGGAACCCATTGACCTAGAAAGGGCTAAAAAGCAGCATGAAAATTATGTCAAGAAGTTAAGAAATATATTGCCTGATAGTGGTAAGTTAGTGCAGATTCCACCAGATTCTCGCTATCCCGATCAAACATTCATTGAGGACACCGCTTGTGTTTATCATGGAATGGCCATACTTCCAAACATGTATCCTCTATCTAGACAAGGTGAGAGAGAGCTCACTAAAAGAGCATTAGAAGAATTGAGATTTGCAATCACTGAAATGAAAAATCCAGAAGCATGTCTTGATGGTGGTGATGTAATATTTACTGGAAGAGAGTTTCTCATTGGTCTGTCTACTCGTACCAATTCTGTAAGTACATTGCTTTTTATTAGGTATTTAAATAAATCACTTTCATTCCTACTAGGCTGGAATTGAAGAATTTGCTAATATATTTTCGAAATGGCCTGTAAGCAGTATTACTGTACTCCCAGGGTTTGGAGTGCTACATCTGAAATCAATGAGTTCCATGTGTGGTATTGATACTATTGCTATTGGTGATACTACTCCAGGACGACAGGCTTGGAAAGAAATTGTCTCCAAAGCGAAATACAAATATAAAAGACTTGCATTCCCTGATGACAATGGTGCCAATTGTGTCTTTGTGAACGGAGTCGTCCTTCATCCTTCAAAAGAAGACTATCCGGAAAGTTTTAAGGTATGGGAGACACTCGAATGTAAAAAGATTGCTTTGAACAATAGTGAATTTAGCAAAGCTGATGGATCTCTCACTTGTAACTCAATTCTCATCTGTTGATATTATTTATTATTCTAGAATAATTATGAACTTGAACACAAGCACTGCTATATAAATATATGACTATCTATCTATACCATAAAACCATACTACATAGTTTACAGTATAGTTATTTAGACAGTCACTAGTCTCATTCCCTTTTCTGTTGGCATGTCTGGGTAGTCACTTGAATTAGTTTGCACTTTGTATCAACATCTATCTCTTTTCATGTACATAAATACATATTATATATTATCTATATACATCCATTATTATAAATGAATAACAACACAAGATGATATGTAGGTGCATAAATAAACATTAAATTAATCAATTTCAACAGCCTCTGATATACTTCCATTTTCTTTTTCCTGAAAGATTAGTAAAACAAGATAATAAAACTTGTCAAACGAGTTGCATACCTTTGATTTTGCAATCATGGCAAATGTTTGTATCACAAGATTGAAAATGGCTGGAGGAAGCACTTGCTGAAGAGTATGAATGGCACCTTTTGGATTACCAGAAAACTGCACAAAATTAATAAAATGGCCGATAGCTTCTTCCATGTTACCTGTGGAACAGAAATAGATATGTAGGTTATATACCAATGAGGAGATTTCTAAGCTATTTGAAAACCAAGGACAAAGCCCGATGTGACAAACAGCTTGGAAACCGACAAAGAGGTGTGTAACCGATATTCATAGTGTGTGGAAGCTACAAATCATGAAATCATCAAGGGCAAGGTACCGAAATGCCACCACATCTTGAAAATATTAACATTGGATGTGCAGATTAAGCTATATAATTATCATACATGGTTACACTGATACATTTCACACTCCGCCTCTAGCAGCCATAGGTTCATTGTATTTATTAGTGACTAAAAAGGGAATTATTCATAAATATTGTTACCTAGCAACCATGTAGTAATTAAAGTGCACAATATTTAAAAAAATTTAGACCATGCTGTGCACACAATTTAATTATTTATTACCTTCTATAAGTTTTTGATTGGCCTGTTCAAATTCTGATGCTATGAACTGTTCTCTGATTTTTGGATCACGTAAATCAACTACACTCTGTATTTAAGAAAATTTGAAATAAAATTATAATTATATTATAATTTATATAATCAAACCAATTTTTTTCTGAATAACATGACTTAGCAAATATTATGTATATTTAGCTTGTATCAGTGGATTCATTGTCTTGTTCTGGATTCAGTAAGGTATATACTATCCATGGAAATGAGCTTGATAACTGCCCACCCATTCAGTAGTGCGGGCCTAATCTATTTAGCTTGTATCAGTGGATTCATTGTCTTGTTCTGGATTCAGTAAGGTATATACTATCTATGGAAATGAGCTTGATAACTGCCCACCCATTCAGTAGTGCGGGCCTAATCTGTCGTTACCCCTGGGGCTATTACTTCCCAATGGCTTCTCCAGAGGTGTGGTTGTTTGACGACAGGTACCGGGAATTTTGTACCAAGTACAGTGCTGCTGCTTTGGAACTTGTAGCTCAAAGGATTTCAATTTACTAGTGTAATGCTTTTGTGTAGAAATGTTTGTCAGCTGTTACAAAACTATCATTGAATATGTACTGTGAACACAGTAGTTCTGTAGACTCACATAACCAGACCCAAGGAAAGGTTTGGTTGATACACTGTGCTGTTCATAGAGTTTAGCCAAATTTTTAGCTATTTCAGTGACAACTTCAATTTTTGACAAGTCTTACCTTATTGCATACATAATACATACCTTACTATCTTGTCTCATTGTAGATTTTCTTCCTATACAGTTAAAATAGTTAATATAGTTGATGACACGTGACAATAAATATGTATATAATATATATATATATATTCAATCACTTTTAAGAACTCTTCTCTTGTATTCAGGATGACTTCGTCTCTTTCTGTCAAAGTATACACAATATCCGATAAATGCAGTACCTAGGACGCCTAATACACACAAAACAGCGACCTTTTTACCATCCATTTTCCAGCATGTGTGTGGAGATGATGTAAGCTAAATTGTGGGTGGGGCTAGAATGGGTGTGGTTCTGTGCTCTGCCCCCTTTTAAGCCCTATTCCTATACACTTAGAATGAATGTTTGGAAATGAGTGAGGAGAAGTTGAAAGACCATGTTTCCAGATATCTTATGAATGGAGATGAACAGCTAAATGATAATGATGAAGATAGTGTTGGCAGTGATGATAGTTCTGGAAGTGAAAGGAGTGGTTATGTATTACTGAGTCAGGGTATTTCAGACGACGAGAGAGAAGGAAATCAGAACTCAGACCCAAACTTGGATACGATAAGGACCGAGTCTCATTTGAATATTAGAAATGAGACTCCAGAACAAGGAATTGGTTTGAGACTGTTACTGCCACAACCTCCAGTTCCAATGGAAAAATGTATGTATATTATTATACCAATATCTTCATTCCCATATCTGGGGTCCTGGGAATAGGACTATCACATAATTATATTCATAACAGTAATGCATGAACTTTATAGTTCAATATTGCACTATCTCTCTATTTATGTCTATCTATTGGCAGCTGATATAGATGCTGTAAGACAAGCAATGACAGGATTTTCATTGCCAGTTTCATCTACTCCTGATTGGGCTCTCTCTGTACCTGAAGATATCTGGAAGAAAGAACTGTTAGACGGATTAAGAAAGAGAAAACAATGAAATACATAGAATACTATATATATAATAATTATATACTCAATTTTGCTTCTTTCTACAATCTTTTCTTTTTATCTCATATCTTAATGATCAACTGAGAAAACATGATAAGCTCCTGTCCTAGCTCAGCAACAAAATAGTTTCCGTAGTTGTAGAAACCCACAAGACAGGTTACACAATAAAACCTCTGAACTGCCTAACACAATACATTGGTCTATTGTCAACCTTTAAACAACAGGTGCTATCGTTTAAGACACCCATTAGTCTATAAAAAATGAATTTCCACTGTATCAGAATATTGCTGTTGCACAATATTAGTACTCTAACATATGAGTGAAAGCTATACTGACTGGTGTAGGTACGTATATGTATAGGTGCATATACCAAGGTATAGGTATAGGCAAGTAGTATAGGGCAGATACAGATACTTTACAGACCAAGGATTTAAACCTTATAATACTATTTTACTGTAGGATGATATAATACTCAGAATCATAATTTGCCGAGCTATTTTCATCTTTGTAGTAGTTTGTGTAATTAGTAGTGATTCACTTTGCAGGCTCAGCTTCTTTAACAATAGTTGCACAAATTGCTGGAAGTAGATTGTTAAAAAGAGCTGATATTTTATTATAAATAAATAGTCTTCTTCACATTAAAACAATACAGAAACAATTTGTGATATTAATATTACCTATTATCTTTCTTAAGAAAAGTTAACAAACATCAAATATTAATGAATTGATTTTAAAATTATTTGATTTAATAGTAAATAATAATTAATTGTGATTTTCGTTTGAAACATTGGCAACTACAAGCTAATGAATCACATACACACACACACACACACAGTCACACACACACACAGTCACACACACACACATACACACACACACACACACACACACACACACAAAAGAAGAAGAAAAAACATTAAAAATAAACTATTAAAATACATTGTCTACACATCCCATTTCTGACTAAGTGTTGTGTGATCACAGGAGGGGAAGAGAGATTGTTTAGTTTTCACTAGATGGAGTAAGCCCAGTATCATGAGGATTGTACTGTTGTAGAGCATTAGCAGTGTCTGCATCCATTGGCAAATATGACTTCCGTCGTAATAGCTTATGACCTTTAGAAGATGTGATGCCTTCTTGAGTTGGTTCCTGTACAAGATATATATTTGAATATTGTTTCCATCCATTTAAAACTTACAGATGCCTGATCTCCAATCTCGTCCATACTGGGTAATTCAGTGGTGTTATTCTCTGTTCCTTCATGACTAATGGGACTAAGGTGGGGTAACATGTTCTGTTTAAATACATTTTGAGGTGAAGATAGTTTGGTAACATGTGGACTTTGTAAAGCAAGTTTCTCAATTGCATTCCAAGCATCTTCTCTTTCCTTCAAAGTTTTTGGTTCCCTGAGGGCAAGAAAATAAAGAGATTGAGTGATAAAATTGTAATTATGAATTACAGATACAATAATGACTTTAACTATAACATATTGTGTGTCAGGAATACAATATTTTCATAACCATTTGGTGTTATCAATTCGTCATAGTCCATGACATCATTCACACAAAACAGAATGACAGATAAATAGATAGATAAAAAGATAAATAGATGAAAGTGTCACTTACTGTTCCATTTCCTCTTTGAATTTGATACTACATTCATCAAATAGTTTCTGATTCATTTCTGCAAATATTTTGAGAGCGTTGTATATCAGACCCAGAATAGTTCTGTATGGATTAATGATGGATGAATGGATGGATGGATGGATGTATGGATGAATGGATGGATGGATGGATGGATGGATGAATGAATAGATGGATGGATGTATGGATGGACGTATGGATGGATGAATGGATGGATAGATGAAGTATGAATGGACAGATGAAGTATGGATAAATAGATGATACAGGTATACAGATACACAATGAGATCATACTTATTCCAGTGTTGTTTAGAATGTTTTAATAAGGCAGGTAGTATAACAGGGAAGAGCATTTGAGGATTGTCCCCAACCAAACTCATAATATAATCATTACTCCAGTAATATAACGCTCGCTCAGCAACCTGTGGAATATAAACTTTATGATCACTGGATGTATATTTACCATTTCTACATGAAATGCATTATATGTGGATTGTGTGTCAGGAATAAAATATTTTCATAACCATTTGGTGTTATCAATTCGTCATAGTCCATGACATCATTCACACTGATGAATTACAGTATTACATAATACATAGTACAGTACAGTACAGTACAGTACAGTACAGTACAGTACAGTACAGTACAGTACAGTACAGTGCAGTGCAGTGCAGTGCAGTGCAGTGCAGTACAGTACAGTACAGTACAGTACAGTACAGTACAGTACAGTACAGTACAGTACAGTACAGTACAGTACAGTACAGTACAGTACAGTACAGTGCAGTGCAGTGCAGTATTACAAAATCACTGAACAGCAAGTGACATGGTAATAGTTTTACAGTACACAGTACAGTACAGTACAGTACAGTACAGTACATTACAGTACAGTACAGTACAGTACAGTACAGTACAGTACAGTACAGTACAGTACAGTGCAGTGCAGTGCAGTATTACAAAATCACTGAACAGCAAGTGACATGGTAATAGTTTTACAGTACACAGTACAGTACAGTACAGTACATTACAGTACAGTACAGTACAGTACAGTACAGTACAGTACAGTACAGTACAGTACAGTGCAGTGCAGTGCAGTATTACAAAATCACTGAACAGCAAGTGACATGGTAATAGTGAGAAATTCTTACAGTACACAGTACAGTACAGTACAGTACATTACAGTACATTACAGTACATTACACATGATTACAGTACAGTATAGTACAGTACAATACAGTATAGCACAGTACAGTATAGTGCTGTGCTGTACTGTTGTATTGTACTGTACAGTACTATATAATTTCAGTAATACAGCACTGTATTGTATTGCATTGTATTATACAGTATTGTACTGTACTGTACTGTACTGTACTGTACTGTACTATACTGTACTGTACTATACTATACAGTACTAGATAAGTGTACTATACTATACTGTACTGATGTATTGTGTCTAGATAGATAGATAAATTCTCAACTATAAATAGACAACCTGAAAATGTGGTGATGAAATACATCTTGATATCTGTTTA
This sequence comes from Petrosia ficiformis, assembly GCA_947044365.1. Taxonomy (NCBI): domain Eukaryota; kingdom Metazoa; phylum Porifera; class Demospongiae; order Haplosclerida; family Petrosiidae; genus Petrosia; species Petrosia ficiformis. The sequence goes on from OX345639.1 coordinate 4,608,655, forward strand.
AACAACTGTTGCATAACTTTAACAAATTCAACAGGTTCCATTACATCAAGAATCTCCTCGAGTTCATTGAGAAACATGACTTCTTTGGGACTATGTACTTTAGGCCAAAACTTGAGCAGACCAATAACAACCTAAATAATAATTATATTTATTATAAATATGTAATGATCCACATCAAATGTTTTCCCAGGATAACTATTAAGTGTGGAGGAGTGTATCAGTGGTACATGATATTTGGTCAACAATAAACTTTGAAATTAAAGGATGGAGGGGTGCCATGTTACCACCCTTTAGTGGTAACACTGCTTACATCTAGTGAGCCAGTGTAATCTACAGTCAATTGGTGCTGCCATGATAGGAATTAATGTCATGATGTGATACATGTATGTCATGACATAATTAAGTAATGTGTATTAGTGTTATGATATTATGTTGTACATAGCCAGGGTTTCCTACAGCATGGAGGAGGATACTCCCCCTTAACTTGAGTCCCTCCCTCTACATTTCACCCCAAATGTATTTCAACATCTCAGCTAACAGGCCTTCTGGGACCCAAAAGCCACCAGAAGCAACTTTCAAAGAGCCTAAAGTTAAAACATTTCCTAAGGGAGCAGTGTGCTTGATTCTGTCCCCTCCCTAACAAAAAAATCGTGCACGAAACTCTAATAGTTCTGTACTAACATACGGTATATCTCACTGATAGTCTAGTGTTGTTTTAGTATGACAAAAATGACTACTTTTAGTTATAGTTATAGAATGCCTAGCTTCTCAAATTTTTAGTTTAGTTATAGTTTAATTAATTAAAATTATATTAGGCTTACTAAAAGGGTTTTAGTTTTAGATAACTAACTAAAAGTGCCGCTTTTTGGCCAATTTTCATTTTGCAATTGACTTGTATAGTTTAGTTAACTAAAAGTCAAAATGCCTTACTAAAAGGGGTTTTACTTTTAGTTATAGTTAACTAAAACAACACTAAGTCTGATACTACAGTGACTATATACAGTATATTATAAATGACACAGGAGATGATTCACAGGGAATATTCCTTTCATTATAATAATTATAGTAATGGTTGTGAAATGCTGCAGTTAAAAGCTTATAAACTGGCTCTAACCGGTTCAGTAAGTGATGGATCTTTTTCAAGAAATTGTACTACACAGTATGCTAACTGAGGATGATAACAGCTTAGTGATTTGACTTTATGAAGAGGAATTAGTACTCTTAATAGAAATGTCTTGTGTTCATCTTTCAATGGGAGGGCAAACCCATTAATTATACTGAGGATAGATAGATAGATAGATAGATAGATAGATAGATGAGTAGATGATAGATAGATGGATAGATAGATGAGTAGATGAGTGGATGATAGATAGATGGATAGACAGATAGATAGATAGATGAGTAAATGAGTAGATGAGTAGATGAGTAGATGATAGATAGATGGATAGACAGATGGATAGACAGATGAGTAGATGAGTAGATGATAGATATATGGATAGGTAGATGGATAGATAGATGAATAGATGGGTAGATAGATAGATAGATGGATAGATAGATGAATAGATAGATGAGTAGATGAGTAGATGATAGATAGATGGATAGATAGATGAGTAGATGATAGATAGATGGATAGATAGATGGATAGATAGATGAGTAGATGAGTAGATGATAGATAGATGGATAGATAGATGGATATATGGATGGATGTATTGATATAAAGATGAGTAGATAGTAAATAGATAGATAGATACATAAATAGATATAATAATATACATATGGTACGTACCTTCCTAATATTTCCAGTAGTTCGGCAACTCCATTATGTCTCTCTGTCTCGTATATGAATCTGTAAATACATGATGCCAGTCACATGAGATTTGAAATACAAATGACACAAGTCACATGACATAATATGTTAATAACATAGGTCACATGACAAATAAAAAGTGTGTCAGATACTATATAGCAGGATATGTGTTAATATCACGAGACCCTTTTATAAGAGGGAACTCATTTCTCCAAGTAATTCATCACACACACACACACACACACACACACACACACACACACACACACACACACACACACACACACACACACACACACACACACACACACACACACACACACACACACACACACACACACACACACACACACACACACACATACACATACACAGACACACAGATACTTACCTATAGAATATATTACTAATCTGTTTTCGTATATGCGCTCTAAGACCAAGAAACTTTCCATATATACGATGAAGAGTTGTTTTGAGAAAGTCTCTTTCTCTGGGATCTTCACTATCGAATAGTTCCAACAACTAATAAAAGTAACATATACCATAATTAATGGGTCTGGATACTTAATGAAAGGGTCTCGCTACTATGATTAATTTATTATGAGAGGGTCTAGTGCATACAATTTAAGAGGGTCATGCTACATGCAGACATGGAGTATTAGTAATAGATAATAGTAAATATTACATATTTCAAGTAATAGTAATAGTAATAGGTGATTCTAAAAACTGAGGTAGTAGTAATAGATAGTCAAGTAATAGTATTAGTAATATACAATTTGAATGTTGAGGTAATAGTAATAGTAATTGACTTAAGTACTATGCTCACTTATAGAGCAGGGCCAGTAGAGAAATATTTGGGCTGGAAAGGTGCAGACGTATTGAGTCTGTTTCTGAGAAACTCATGAATGCAATGGTCATTTACACAATGTAGTTTAAAACATGAAATAATTTCAAAGAAACCTCAATGCTATAGTAATCCACAACAGTAACACTGACTTGGGCAGTAATAGTAATATACTGATAGTAATGGTAAAGTAATATTAGTAATAGTAATATACTGATAGTAATGGTAAAGTAATATTAGTGATAGTAATATACTGATAGTAATGATATTAGTGATAGTAATATACTGAAAGTAATGGTAAAGTAATATTAGTGATAGTAATATACTGATAGTAATGGTAAAGTAATATTAGTGATAGTAATATACTGATAGTAATGGTAAAGTAATATTAGTAATAGTAATTATTACATTGCATTGTAATTGATCCTGTATCTGGTTACTATGACTTAACACGAAAGGGTCTGGTTAATACTGCATTTAGAGGGTCTTGCTCTTATATCAATATATATAATTTACTTACTTGTCCTACAAATTTCTGATCAATAAATTTTTTAGCAATTCCTGGTTGAAAGTCTTGAGACTCTAAAAACCGTAGAAAAAACTCGTAAACAATCTGCAGATGAGGCCAAGAGGGTTCTAAAGCTGGTTCATCCTCTTCAGGATCAAACTCTGCTCCTGAAGGATTGGTTGATGGAGGAAGGGCACGAGAAGCATTCTGAACAAACTACAGAAGACAATACATAATTATATATACAATGAAAGCTCTTTATTCCTCCCTCCCCTCCCTGAAATGAAGACACCTCTGTATTGAGGATACTTACATGTTAACATTTCCCAAACAGTGCTTTTATAATATGAATTCACCCCTGAAATGAGGACGCCCCTCATTTCAGGGGTGAAAGATGTATTTATATATATATATATATATATATGTGTTTGTGACCATTTACGTGAGTATGCGTTGTATACGTAGTTAAGGAAGTTACGTCATTCTGGAACTAATAGCTAGCTATTTTACCTTAAATATATTCCTAAAGTTCTACAAGGTCCTTTTAAAGGTAAACAGAGTAGATAATCAACTATAATAGGCTGATGTGTTTCAGGCATGAGTACTGAATGCTGGACACCACAAAGCAGTCATAAGAGATACTTTTTCTCTCTATATATATCTTGTTACCAATTCCTCAGAAAGAAGTTAGCTGGTAAATGATATCATGTCATCACACCCACATACCATTCCATTACCCACACACATAACAATATAACCTCCCCAAAAGAGGTTACCACAATTACTTGCTTAACAATAAGTATATAAGAAAGTCCAGATTTTGAGAAACTATAAAGAGACTAAGGTTGGATGAAATTGACATTAATTTTACCTCTAATTATTACATATGATTATGTATCTTAAATGCAAGGTAACAGTTACATCAAATAAGTACAAACAGAACACAAACTGAAATTTTAGACTCGCCGTTGTTTCTCCTCCTTACAGACAGCCTCAATAGTGTTTATGCAGCTAATTCATGTATCGTATGCATGGTGTAAAATGGTAATGATAATATTTTGTTTGTGATACTGAAATATGGTGATATTACTAAATAATTGCCCCACCCTAGGACAGACACAGAGAGACGTCTTGGGAAATGTTGAAGCCTACATGATATGAGGGTTAATATTGCTAACCATTTGTACAGCTTCAGGGTATATCGGTTCTGTTATTACGCCTCTGTTATGAGTAACAAAGTCCACTAATTCATTAAGAGCTGCTCTTTTGACTTCTTTATATTTGAGGTCACTCAAAGGATCACGATTGAAATCAAATATCACACAACACTGTTGTATCTTTTGGATCAAAAGTTCTTCTCGATTATTAGGAGAACAATCTGTAAAATGAAACTAGTATAACTCTGTAATTTATCTCAGGATATTAGTGTGATTTATCTTCAGATAGCAGTGCAATATAGCACAGGATACTACAGTAATTTATCTCAGGATACTAAAAATGAAACTAGTATAACTTTGTAATTTATCTCAGGATATTAGTGTGATTCATCTTCGGATACCAGTACAATATAGCTCATGATACTACAGTAATTTATCTCAGGATACTAGTGTAATCTATCTCAGGATACTAATGCAATGTAACTTGTAACACAGGATATTGCTGGATACTAAAGTCTGTTCATGATCTAAAATTAGGTTGTGATGACTTTATATTTACTATAGTGTAAAGTTAATGTCATACATGTAAATGTAATTTGATTTGAGATGCACAAAAAGGACACAGATAATATAAATATGGCGATCATTCCAAAATGAATGTGATGATCTTTTAATACCTACAATAATTACATACATACTACACATAAAGCAGATACTTCAACTTCACAATATCATTACAGCATCATTGTAATTTTACAAATGATTCACCTCTACACCACTGCAATCAGAACTGTGTACTTTGTAATCTATTAGTTACACATTCTGTAACCATGACAACAACTATAAACATTACATCATGTTAAATAAACTGACCTTTTAAAAGGGGTAGCTTTTGGATTTCTCTATTTCTACTGATATTATAACGAGCTGATCCTTGTCTGCTACTAGTACGATGTATATTAGGAGTACCGCTATGTAACCTACCTATTACTCCGGTAAAAGCAACAGGGGCTGGACCCTGAGGAAGATAAAAAATAGATGGATAGATACATATATAGCAAAATTAACATCATGAATCAAGCAATCTATTACTGGACATCATCATATACACATTCATCCTCCTCTTAATACAGCTATATACACCTGTATTGCAGTGTTCATCAGCAAAATGTGCAAATAGAAGTCCACCACATAACCACACCCATTTGTCGTGTGCAGCTCAGCTATAAATCTTTACTTAAATTACATACAATGTGTTGATAGGATAGTACAGTTCACAAGGCATCTATAACAGAGTGCTCCACTCTTCTATATGTTACTAGTACCCTTCTTAGCTCATTGATAATTCAGGGTCTTCTATATGTTACTAGTACCCTTCTTAGCTCATTGATAATTCAGGGTGCTCCACTCTTCTATATGTTACTAGTACCCTTCTTAGCTCATTGATAATTCAGGGTGCTCCACCCTTCTATATGTTACTAGTATTGATAATTATAAAAAAAGCAAGAATAGGATACTAATTATAATTACATCATTAGTATGTCAAGTTACTGTGTGTCTACATAATTATATGTTATGTTTAGTATAATCTACACTTTGTACATGTTTATATAGTGAATTACAAATAAGTAATAATATCACTTTCAAGTGTAATCAAAACAACAATATATCATTTATGTGGGAGGGAGGGTATGAGTTTACCAGACCCTGGACAAAATAAACAAGGTAATTTCCTATATATACTTTACAGTGTTCTCCTCAGTGTGGTGGTTGAATTCCACCTTGCTGTTTATCAATTTTATACCTAATTCTGTCTCAGTAGCCTATATAATTATGTATTATCTGAGAGGTGGTAATTCATGCTGAGTGGCGGGACCAGTGTGGGCAGAACACTCACTTTAGTATGGGGCTATAGCTAACTAAAATTAAAAATGAGCTTCATTACTGGGATAACCTTGCGATATATCTACATTATTAATTAAATGATATTAGATAGATAGATAGGTAGATAGATAGATAGATAGATAGATAGATAGATAGGTAGGTAGGTAGGTAGGTAGGTAGGTAGGTAGGTAGGTAGGTAGATAGATAGATAGATAGATAGATAGATAGATAGATAGATAGGTAGATAGATAGATAGATAGATAGATAGATAGATAGATAGATAAAAAGATCAATGCAGATAAATACACAGGTAAATGGGAGATGAATGAATAGATAGAAATATTTAATACATAAATAGACTCAGCAACTTGTTAGTAATGGCATACATGTATAATTATGTAGTACTCACAGATAGTATACCATCCAGTTCATGTCTATCAGTTACTGGTAAAGGAAGTTTGTTTTCAGGAGAGGGAGGACGGACAAAAGGCGTCTGTGACTCTTGAGATGAGGTCTCATTCGTTGGTAATTTTTGGTTGTTGGTAGGCTGTTGCTGCTTACCCTGTGTCTATTAAAAACCAAAGAAACAATATATATATATAATTATACTCCTTAGTCTTAGCCTAACATTTCAGAAAAATTAAGAATATAATATAATATTATTATAATTATATATATTAGAATGGGAATAGCATTAATTGGTCTTCATCTTCTCTTCCTAGTCTCGCATAGCCAGACCAAACCCCCTACAATATATTTACATATATATACATACATATAACTATACATTATGCGTATATAATATGCAAAATAATATCTTTCTGAAATGAGTTGAAAATTTCAGCTGACAAACCTTGTCTTTCTTCCCCTTGACTATAGGCATGATTTAAGGCTTGCAAAAAGACTACCAGTATGCTTCCAATAGTAGTGCAGACTTTGTGCGGTAAAGAGATTGGTCCTATCTAATTCACAGTGTCTTCAAACACACTCTGAGCACGTCCTCCATGTTTCGTGGTCAAAAAATATCACGTGATCTTTACGTCATGAATTGAATTCCGATCGCGTAAAATTATTAACTGGCTGCATGCAGTGATGAGTTCAACACACATATTGTTGTGGTACCTATGCTTTATCTCAGCTTTGGTAAGTTGAATTACTATTAAAATAAAGTACTTATTAAGAATATTGTATTTATTATCAAACTGCATTTCGTTTGCATAGTCATTCAGTAATGCAGATTACACATTACAAATCAGAGCTATAAGCTACAGGAATTCGGACAATGAAGACTTTGAGCACCACTGTTGTGATTTTTCATTCAGTGGTTGTGGCACATGTGATGTGTACTTTAAATTCTGTGTACGTGCAAAGGGTACAACTCCAACTAATGACAACTGTTGGTACTCCAAGCAAACCAATGTTGATAAATCAGCTACTACTATAAACTTCAATACAAATGGAGAACTGTACAGCGGTGCCGATGTCAATAATCCTATTACTTTCAACAGAGAAGGATCTTGGCCTGTAAGGAAAATAAATGTTTTCATATAATATATATATGTATATATAATTGGATTTTTATCATAGTCTCATCAACACCTTTATGTGTCAATAGTAAATAGTCATTCCTCAGTCCTGTTCCAATAATTATAAGGCTCATTCTGCAGTCATGTTTATATAATTATATAAAGCTTATTCCTCGGTCATGTTCCATCCTATATAAGGCTCATTCCTGTTCCAATAACTCTCTATACATAGGGCTCATTCCAATTGATGATACGCATCAAAGACAGGGACTCTGATGCAGATGATCTTGTGGATAGAATCATTTATAATATGAATTTAAGTCCTTCAAGTGAATGGACTAGTAAAATTACTGGAGATGCACACTACAATGAAGTTACATTCAAAGCTCAATTTCGTGTAACTTGTCAATCAAATCATTATACTAGCTCTTGTTCAGTGTACTGTAAGAAAAGAGACGATAATGCAGGCCATTATGATTGTGGAAGCTCAGGACAAAAAATATGCAAAAGTGGATGGTCCAATCCATCTACTAGCTGTATTACACGTAAGTACATGAATATGTCAATTCCCATGATGTCAACTATTCATAAAATTTCCACACGTAAGTACATGAATATGTCAATTCCCATGATGTCAACTATTCATAAAATTTCCAAGTTCCCATAACAATATCAATTCTCTACTGATGTTATCGCTGCTATAGTAATGACTGGTATCCATTTATTGAGGTGTCTATCTATCTAATTATATCAAATCATACCTTAATAGTTTTAATAATTATATAAGAAGTATAAATATTAAATTTAAATAGCCAAGTTAATAATTACGATTGTAACTGATTTAATTTGTGCAGCCATATAAACATCAAAAAACAATGCTATAATTTTTTTTAAACAGACCTTTAGAATTATACACTATATATATAATTTACATTATATATATTTATATATATATAATTATATATACATGTGTGTACTATACATGTACCTTAGATGTTGACAAAACAGTGGTTAGTGGTTGTGTCTGCATATTTTTAGGATTACACTGTTGTCGTCAGACTTCAGAGTAAATATACTATAAGTGTATAAGCAGACAATGAATGCAGTGTTCTCCCCAGGCTCTTTTGGAGTAGGGGGGGCCCCCACATCTTCTGCATCCAAAATCCTTTGATGTGGCAATGGGAGTGGCCTATATTCTTTGATATAGACCCCAGGCCCCTACACCTTGATCATTTTCTAGGGAGAACACTGGAATGGTGTTTGTGATATAATATTATTATATTTTCTTCATAGCTATTTGTGCTTCAGGGTGTAGTGATGAGGGTGGCTACTGTATCTCTCCTGGCCAATGCTTGTAAGATTCTCTTTCTTGATACATCATATGATTATTATCCAACTTTGTTTTTTTATTTTAAATAGATGTAATAATGGTTGGACTGGAACTAACTGTAATGAATGTATACCATCATCAGGATGCTGTAAGTACTGTACTAACTGTAATGAATGTATACCATCATCAGGATGCTGTAAGTACTGTACTAACTGTAATGAATGTATACCATCATCAGGATGCTGTAAGTACTGTACTGTCAGTGAACAATTGGACAATTGTATATAATGTACTTTTAAATAACTCCGTGTCTAGCTTAGCCTTGTAAATTTTAAAACAGCCCTTACACTTTTCATTTCCAGTCACTATATATGGTATAAATACCTGTACTAATGTGTTGCAACTATACACAGCTTTGTACTTTAATGATAGTTGAGAATTTCATTAATATCACTTCTATTGTGTAATAGATATTGTGTTTCTATAGTAACGTGATTGGCATGATTATCAATGATGTGATCATACTATACACATTAAATTGTTTCTTTATATGGTTATATGTAACTCTCACTTGATTGTTACTAATTGCCGCTCAACATTCTTTCTCTCTACTATCAACTCTTTCGGCTTCTCTTGCAGCAACTAATCATGGTCATTGCGAAGGTCCTTATACATGTGTATGTGAATCAGGGTATGGAGGAAATAATTGTAAACAAGATCTTGATGTATGTGGTCATCAACATCCTTGTCAACATGAAGGAATGTGTACAAACAATGGTGCAGATGCTTACACATGTTCATGCATGCTTGGATACACTGGAACTGATTGTGAGACTGATATTAATGAATGTAATCCAGACCCTTGTCTAAATGAAGGAATATGCAATGTAAGCACAGCTGTTGTCCTATGATGTGTTAGTATAAGTTTCTCATCTTACTGCTTCACACTACATGTATGATTAATTTGCTTCAGGATAACAATATTAAATGTCAATCACATTCACCATTACTCATAGCTTTAGTTTGAAATGACCAAACGTCTTTTTACCTTCAAAATATTCATCTTTCCTGTTCTTTTTTGTGTATATCAAATTTCTGCTTCAGTTTCAGTATAATGATGTATTAACCTTATGACATTAAACTATACACTATATTACATATGAGGTCATCACATCCTAATATCCTAGTGTGAACAGATTTTAGATTGGTTTGGAGAATGGAAAGTGTAAAAAAGTATTTAAACATTTCATAGCAACAGAACCATAGTATAATTATAATGCTCATATTCTATAGGACCAAATCAATGGCTTTATGTGTGAGTGTAAGGCTGGCTGGACTGGAGAACATTGTGAAACTAATATTAATGATTGTAGTGAAGATCTTTGTCAGAATGGAGGAACTTGTACAGTGAGTGTAGTGTATATGTACATAGAGGGTCTGAATTTGTAATACTGGGTCTGAAACCTTTTGAACTTGATTTATATTTTAATCTTTCCAGTTATCATTTATATGTTCGATTGAGATGAAGATTTTAGTGTAGGAAATTATTGTCATTGAAATATCATGCAGTGAGAACATTCCAATCTGCATATATGGCACATGTACAGTTGGATGTTCAATGAACTATATAATTACTATAGCTTGAATTATTAAATTACATTTAGATCTCTCTGTATGTTTCCTTTGGACAGGATCTGGTGAATGGATACAGTTGTACATGTCCAGTTGGTTTCCTTGGCCCAAACTGTGAAGGCCATCAATGTGATTCTTCCCCATGTGACAATGGTGGAACATGTTTAATGGTTCCTGAGGGATATAAGTGTGCATGTGCTGCTGGATATAACGTGAGTTTACATCACGACATACTGATTTGAAGTTTCCACTCTTAAAACACTTAAATCTGTTCTTTCAGGGCACAAACTGTGATGTTGATATTAATGAATGTGACCCTTCTCCATGTATAAACAGTACCGACTGTCATGATCTTATAGCAGATTATAAATGTGATTGTATCGCTGGATTCACTGGAAAGGATTGTAACATTAATATCAATGAATGCAATGGTAGTCAGTGTAGTTATAACAGCGATTGTGTGGATGGAATAGATTCATATATCTGTTTATGTGACTATGGTTACACTGGTCAGTACTGTGATGATGCCATTTTATACTGCAACTCAAGTACCTGTCTGAATGGTGGTACATGTAATGATTACATTGGATACTATGCGTGCAACTGTCCAGCTGGATTTACTGGGATTAACTGTGAAATTAATATCGATGATTGTTCCCCAAATCCTTGCTCTAATGGAGGAACTTGTTCTGACATGGTGAGGAAGATACTAGCTATGATCATTACATAAAACATGTTGTGATTTATTGTGATGTAGTTTTACACTACTTCTTGTTGGTACTATCATTTGTTCAAAATTTCAATTCACATTACTCGGTTATTTTAGGCTCTCAAAATTACTTCCAGGCCGGCTACATGTAAATTAAGTTGTAATAATTACTAACTCTTTTAAATATAGGTACGTAGTTTTGTCTGTACTTGTCCAACTGGTTTTACTGGTTTAACATGTGATACTGCTGTTGATCCTTGTGATACAAATCCTTGTCAAATACAAGAGACTTGTGTGGGTGATACTATAGATGAGAGAGGTTTCATTTGTATCATATGTCTCGGTATGTTTCTATTTGTATAGCTGTATGTATGTTCATTAAAGTATACTCATCACACATCTTAGTATGTTTCTATTTGTATAGCTGTATGTATGTACATTAAAGTATACCATCACACATCTTAGTATGTTTCTATTTGTATAGCTGTATGTATGTACATTAAAGTATACCATCACACATCTTAGTATGTTTCTGTCTAGCTGTATGTATGTACATTAAAGTATACTCATCACACATCTTAGTATGTTTCTGTCTAGCTGTATGTATGTACATTAAAGTATACCATCACACATCTTAGTATGTTTCTATTTGTATAGCTGTATGTATGTACATTAAAGTATACCATCACACATCTTAGTATGTTTCTGTCTAGCTGTATGTATGTACATTAAAGTATACTCATCACACATCTTAGTATGTTTCTGTCTAGCTGTATGTATGTACATTAAAGTATACCATCACACATTTTAGTATGTTTCTGTCTAGCTGTATGTATGTACATTAAAGTATACCATCACACATCTTAGTATGTTTCTGTCTAGCTGTATGTATGTACATTAAAGTATACTCATCACACATCTTAGTACGTTTCTATTTGTCTAGCTGTATGTATGTACATTGAAGTATACTCATCACACATCTTAGTATATTTTCTATTTGTATGTGTATACATATCACACGTCTTAATTAGTCTGTGTTTATCTGTATGTACGTATGCTAGTGCACATTAGATAGATATCTGACAACATGTTACTAACCACACCTATTACCAGTTTGCATACATCATGAAACAAACATGTGTGATTTTTAGTACATATGTAGTTATGTACATGTACATGTAATAAATGTTCTCCCACACATACATAGATGATATTTGTGGTGATGTTGAAAAAGTTCTTGGAAACTATACTTCTCCTTTACCTACCTCCAAACCTGCTTCAGAGCCTGTAAATGATGATATTGAACTAATGATAGGGTTAATAGTGGGTGGAGTTTTACTATTATTGTGTTTGTGTTGTCTTACTATCTGTCTTTGTTGTGTGTGTTGTAAGAAAAAGAAGAGAACTGAAACTCAAGGTAAGTTTTAAAATCAGACTCGTCAATGGTAGTCAATTACCATTCATCCATCCATTTGTCCATTGATCCATCCATTGATCCATCCATTGGTACATCTATTTGTCCATCTATTTGTCCATTGACCATTTGACCATCTGTTTGTCTATCCACTTAATTGCTCCAATCTCAAAAAGGGGAGGAATCCATCCAATGATCGATCATGCATTCATTCATAAACTTGCTTTTTTTAGATGCCTGTTTTGTTAGTACTGATTTTAGTGAAATGAGGACAGAAAATCCCACGTATATACCACCTGATCTCTTGGCATCGTCTTGTTCTTCAAGCATGCAGAGATCACACAAACAGCTTGATGAAGATACGTTATTAGCAGTAAAAAATCCTCTCTATAATCTACAACAAACGAATAGTTCTCAGCCCCAATCATTGGAAAACCCTTCAAAACGTGAGCATATGAACCTGGAAGTTCCAAAACTAGAAGGTGGTCTGAGAGCAGGGATTAGGAGAAGCTTGCTTCTTCAGACTGGGGAATACGATAAACTCAACGAAGTTAACACAATTGATAACGAGAATATATACATAATTGATTCAACAGACTCAAGTTCTTTACCAACCCAAGGAATAACAAAAGAGAATTCTTGCAAGAATTCTCTGGATACTGACACACCACCCACAACATTCAATAACATTAACCCTTATGATACTCTTTCAACAGAAAATACGTATGATGTCATTCCTGCTCCTCAAGAGGATAGTAATAGCAAACTTCCAGAAAATGATCCAGGGGTTGGAAATGAAGTCAATCTATATGATTATATATCACATTATCAAAGTGGTGTCAATGAAGAAGGATTATATGAGGATATCCCTTATTTTAATCTTGATAATCTATAATTTATATACTGATAGTTCTTGCAAAAAACTAAGCAGATCAATAATTTTATTTCTGATAAGGACCTAATTATTACTCCTACAAAAACTATTACATTATATATTTAATTGATAAATGTACATCTGTGTAGTGTGTATATATGTGTTGTAGAAAATGCTTTAATTTATCATCTTGTTGATGTCATCTTTATTAAATCACATTTTAAATGATCATACTATTTGAGTTTTGTTTTATTATGTCTAATAAATATTTTTTTGAATACAAAGGCAATGGTAATTAATTAAGAATACTTCGGCAAACCTTTATTATGTTTTTATATTGGAAACTTTCAAGTGAGCTAGAAACAAATTAAGAGCAGACCCCTGTGATCTAGCATCCAAACAAGCTGGGATTGTAATGTTTAGACATTCTTTGTGATAATCAGGACAACAGCTCCCATCACTATTATTATCTGTATAGCCAGCAGTACATCCATTCATACACCAACAGTAACCTCCTCCAGGTATGGCACGAGGTTCTACAACGTTACATAGTCCTTTACAAGTAGGAGGAGGACCCTTTACACAAAAGTCTGCATAGTCCAGACAACAATCAAGATGTTTCACACAATCAGAATCACAATAACACACACCATGAATCAGTTTCTGTGGCTCCTTGGAACCACATTGATTGGAACATGTAACCTCACCAATTGGTCTCTTTATACCAACATTAAAATCAGTATCTGAGCCATTGCAAATGTGATCTGAACGATTATAGGACCAAAGCCAACAATTAAGACCAGGTACTGTAGCTTGGTCAGTTTGAAAAAGGTACTTAGAGCAATTGATATTTCTTTGACACTTTTGTGTGCATTTTAATTCACTAGCAATTTCTCCCTCCCATAGTTGGGTTTCATTACCGACACAACGAAGTTGAGTTTTGTGGAAGAAATACCGAGGATCTGGTGGAATAATCTGTTGAGTAACATTCTGGCCCCACCACCAATGAAACTTGGGATAACTAGAATTTGGACTCAGTCCATTTGTGTTACAAACATCAGTCATATTGAAAGGTGGCCAAACAGCTGACCTCATCCATGCAGCATCACTTGACTTTTGAATTAAGTCATTAATTCTAGACAAAGTTTTCTCTGGTAAGATGCCCTTTTCAGCTAATAGTTCTGTGTAGTAACTAAGATGAAGCATAAAAATGCCTTGGAATGAATACCAGTCTCCTCCGGGATCAGTAATGCCACCCCAACATTGTTCATTATTGTAAGTCTGGTACGATCGTGGTTCATCTACAAGAATGCCTTCTTTTGTAGTATAGTTTGTAAGAATTGCTTCCAATGCTCTCAAGCCAACCTCTAAAAATGTGTAGCTACCAGTTCTTCTATATAAATATGCTGATGAACTTAAAAGGAGTCCTTGATTATATGATGTACCAGATATCTTTGAGTTATGACACTTTGAATAAGGTTTACTTGTGAAATTACAACATCGTTCTGGAACAGCACCAGTAGATACTAAATATTTATCACTCATTAGACCATACCCATTATCAAAACTGAAAAACCAATCCCAAATCCGTTGTGCACCATGTAGATAATAGGGTTCATTTGGAAACATGTAAGATAACTTAGATGCAAGGTGCAGCATCTCCATGTTTGTGATGGAGTCTTTATAGTTATTATATAAACAACTACTCCACCAAAATCCACCACATGGTGTATCCCAACCATAATGCCAAGTCCAATTGTAAATAGCAACAGAACGATCAAGCCATTTTGGTTCCTGAAATGAGAAAGAGAGAGTCAAGTCAAGTACTGTGCATCAGTTTCATACCTTTGACCATTCATACATACGTAAGTATGCAATTCCATACCATGAGAAATCATCCATGAATGTACAAGTAGCAACTGCATTCCAGTTTGCATTGTATGGGGAATGGTCAAACATTTGTTCTGCAATTATCATATGATTTACGGTGTTAGTATAGATGCCATATGTTGCTACTGATTCCAATGTTACAGCATCCCACCAACGATAACAATTCACACATGCAGTGGGAGAATAACACCCACACTTGTTCCATAATCCTGGAGCTCCCCCTCCTCCAATCTGACCACATGCAAAGAAGAATCCTGTTTCTTTCGATTGTGGGTCATGAGTCCAGTAGTATTGAAACAAACCTTGCAATGTTTGTTCAGCACGTGATAAGGCATTAGGAAGATCAGCTGCTGAAATGCTCAAAGCAGTGATGAGCAGTAAAGAAAAAGTGTGGAGTAAAGAGGCTGCTGACATATTATATCATTAAAGTCACATGATCATTATTAACAAAATTCATGATGAAATATAATACATAATTAGCTCTATTTTTTAGTTATGCTTTCTAATTTAAGATGTGCTAAGAACAGATTAAGAGCAGATCCTTGTGTCCTTGCATCTAAGCAGGTTGGCATTGATATCTTCTCACATTGTTCGTGATAATCAGGACAACAGCTTCCATCGCTATTATTATCTGTGTACCAAGGTAAACACCCGTTCATACACCAACAGTAACCTCCTCCAGCTATGGCACGAGCTTCTACAATATTACATAGTCCTTTACAAGTAGGAGGAGGACCCTTTACACAAAAGTCTGCATAGTCCAGACAACAATCAAGATGTTTCACACAATCTGAATCACAATAACACACACCATGAATCAGTTTCTGTGGCTCCTTGGAACCACATTGATTGGAACATGTAGCCTCACCAATTGGTCTCTTTATACCAACATTAAAATCAGCATCTCCAAGAGTACAGACATGGTTTGAACGATTGTAAGACCAAATCCAACAATCAGTACCAGGTACTGTGGCTTGGTCAGTTTGATAGAGGTACTTTGAGCAATTAAAATTTTTTTGACATTCCTGCTTGCACTTTATTTCACTGCCGAGCATTCCTTCCCATAGTTGGGTGTCATTACCAGAAACTGTAAAACATCGAAGTTGAATTTTATGAAAATATTGTCGAGGATCTGGTGGAATAATCTGTTGAGTAACATTCTGGCCCCACCACCAATGAAACTTGGGATAACTAGAATTTGGACTCAGTCCATTTGTGTTACAAACATCAGTCATATTGAAAGGTGGCCAAACAGCTGACCTCATCCATGCAGCATCACTTGTCTTTTTGATTAAGTCATTGATTCTAGACAAAGTTTTCTCTGGTAAGATGCCCTTTTCAGCTAAAAGTTCTGTGTAGTAACTAAGATGAAGCATAAAAATGCCTTGGAATGAATACCAGTCTCCTCCAGGATCAACACCACCCCAGCAGTGAGTGAAGTCATACGTCTGGTACGATCGTGGTTCATCTACAAGAATGCCTTCTTTTGTAGTATAGTTTGTAAGAATTGCTTCCAATGCTCTCAAGCCAACCTCTAAAAATGTGTAGCTACCAGTTCTTCTATATAAATATGCTGATGAACTTAAAATGAGTCCTTGATTATATGATGTACCAGATATCTTTGAGTTATGACACTTTGAATAAGGTTTACTTGTGAAATTACAACATCGTTCTGGAACAGCACCTGTAGATACTAAATATTTATCACTCATTAGACCATACCCATTATCAAAACTGAAAAACCAATCCCAAATCCGTTGTGCACCATGTAGATAATAGGGTTCATTTGGAAACATGTAAGATAACTTAGATGCAAGGTGTAGCATCTCCATGTTCGTGATGGAGTCTTTGAAAAGCTGAGTATCACAGCTACTCCACCAAAATCCACCGCACGGTTCATCCCAGCCATACCTCCAAGTCCAGTTATACAGAGCAACTGAATGATTGAGCCACTTCAGATCCTGTAGTAGGCAAGAAGAGAGAGTCAAGTATGTCAAGTACTGTGCATCAGTTTCATACCTTTGACCATTCATACATACGTAAGTATGCAATTCCATACCATGAGAAATCATCCATGAATGTACAAGTAGCAACTGCATTCCAGTTTGCATTGTATGGGGAATGGGGAAAAATTTGGTCTGCAATGTGCATGTAGTCTTTGGTGTTAGTATAAATGCCATATGTTGCTACTGATTCCAACGTTACAGCATCCCACCAACGATAACAATTCACACATGCAGTGGGAGAATAACACCCACACTCTGTCCACAATTGTGGTGCCCCGAAACCTCCAATCTGACCACAAGCAAAGAAGAAACATATGTTCTTTGATTGTGGGTCATGAGTCCAGTAGTAATGAAACAGGCCCTGGAGAGTTTGCAAGGTACGAGAGGCAACATCAGGAAGCTTGGCTTCTGAAATCCCTGGAGTGATTAGCAAAGAAATGATTATAAATATCACAGTGACTGTCATCTTCAGCACCAGTTAGCAGTCACATGACAGGCCTAACAAAATTCATGCACTGTGTTATGAATACTATACACACCTCAAAATTCTCATTTAGCAATTTTGATTAATTATGAAAACATTAGATCATAATAACTATTTTCCGTTTTTAGTTATGCTTTCTAATTTAAGATGTGCTAAGAACAGATTAAGAGCAGATCCTTGTGTCCTTGCATCTAAGCAGGTTGGCATTGATATCTTCTCACATTGTTCGTGATAATCAGGACAACAGCTTCCATCGCTATTATTATCTGTATACCAAGGATTACACTCACTAGTACACCAACAGTAACCTCCTCCAGCTATGGCACGAGCTTCTACAACATTACATAGTCCTTTACAAGTAGGAGGAGGACCCTTTACACAAAAGTCTGCATAGTCCAGACAACAATCAAGATGTTTCACACAATCTGAATCACAATAACACACACCATGAATCAGTTTCTGTGGCTCCTTGGAACCACATTGACTGGAACATGTAGCCTCACCAATTGGTCTCTTTATACCAACATTAAAGTTATAGTCAAGCTGAGCACAGGAATGATCTGAACGATTGTAAGACCAAATCCAACAATCAGTACCAGGTACTGCAGATTGGGTGGTTTGATAAAGGTATTTGGAACAACTTGTATCATTATCACATTTTTGAGTACAATTTAGTTCACTACCAATCATCCCTTCCCATAGTTGAGTGTCATTACCGACACAACGAAGTTGAGTTTTGTGGAAGAAATATCGAGGATCTGGTGGAATTATCTGTTGAGTAACATTCTGGCCCCACCACCAATGAAACTTGGGATAACTAGAATTTGAACTCAGTCCATTTGTGTTACATGCATCAGTCATATTGAAAGGTGGCCAAACAGCTGACCTCATCCATGCAGCATCACTTGTCTTTTTGATTAAGTCATTGATTCTAGACAAAGTTTTCTCTGGTAAGATGCCCTTTTCAGCTAAAAGTTCTGTGTAGTAACTAAGATGAAGCATAAAAATGCCTTGGAATGAATACCAGTCTCCTCCAGGATCAATTCCAGCCCAGCATAGATCATTTTCATAAGTCTGGTATGATCGTGGTTCATCTACAAGAATGCCTTCTTTTGTAGTATAGTTTGTAAGAATTGCTTCCAATGCTCTTAAACCAACCTCTAAATAGTTTTGTTTACCAGTTCTTCTATATAAATATGCTGATGAACTTAAAAGGAGTCCTTGATTATATGATGTACCAGATATCTTTGAGTTATGACACTTTGAATAAGGTTTACTTGTGAAATTACAACATCGTTCTGGAACAGCACCAGTAGATACTAAATATTTATCACTCATTAGACCATACCCATTATCGAAACTGAAAAACCAATCCCAAATCCGTTGTGCACCATGTAGATAATAGGGTTCATTTGGAAACATGTAAGATAACTTAGATGCAAGGTGCAGCATCTCCATGTTTGTGATGGAGTTCTTATAGTTAGTATATTAACAATTACTCCACCAAAATCCACCACATGGTTCATCCCAGCCATTATCCCAAATCCAATTGTACAGAGCAACTGAATGATTGAGCCACTTTGGATCCTACATATAAAAAGACAGCTAGATATAATTGTAGTAAATTTCAAAGCAATACATTTATGTATAACAAGTTACATATATATACAAAATGTGTGTATATTAGTATATTATAAGTCACACAGTTTCGTACCTTCGACCATTCGTACATACGCAAATACGTAATTCCATACCATGAGAAATCATCCATGAATGTACATATTGCTGTTGCATTCCAATTTGCATTGTATGGGGAATGATTGAAAATTTGGTCTGCAATGTACATATATTCTTTGGTATTAGTATAGATGCCATATGTTGCTACTGATTCCAATGTTACAGCATCCCACCAACGATAACAATCTGTGCACGCACTAGCAGTGTAGCATCCACACTGAGTCCACTGTCGTGGAGGTCCCCATCCTCCAATCTGACCACAAGCAAAGAAGAAACCAATGTCGATTGATTGTGGGTCATGAGTCCAGTAGTAGCGAAAGAGGCCCTGGAGAGTTTGTTCAGCTCGAGATGCAGCATCAGGAAGTTTGATCCCTGATATATTTGGAGAAATAACTAGTAATAAGAATGAAACACTGAGAAAAAATGCAAATCCACTCATAATCTCTACATGCAATCTCTGCAATGTTAGTCACATGATATTCCAACAAAATTCATAGCAGTCACCACGTGGGATAGTTTTGATCTAAAGATACCAGTAGGGAAGACTGCACCCAATGATCTGGTTACACATACATGTCCCCAAGTCTCCAAGTTCATCCAGGAGATGCAGTGTCTTTTGCTTTTTCATTTACAAAGTTTATCTAATTATATTTAAAAAGCGCATAGATATATTCCAGCTTATATACATAGAACATTTTTATATAATTATGTATTTGTATCATTATGCAATACAGTGAAAAACCTCTAACATTAATCCAAATTGATCATGCATATGTACGTCATCATATATTCTAACTTCTAAGATGTGCCAAAAACAAATTGAAAGCCGATCCCTGTGATCTTGCATCCAAACATGTTGGAACTGTCACTCCTTGACACTGCTCAGGATAATCAGGACAACAGCTTCCATCACTGTTGTTATCAGTATACCAAGGATTACAACCATTCATACACCAGCAATAACCTCCTCCATATAAAGCAATAGTTTTTACAGTGTTGCATCATCCCTGGCAGGTAATGCGATTATTATCAATGGGGAGACAGACATTAGCATAGTCCAGACAACAGTCTAGATAGTCGACACAATCTGAATCACAATAACACACACCATGAATCAGTTTCTGTGGCTCCTTGGAACCACATCGACTGTAACATGTAGCGTCACCAATTGGTCTTTTAAATCCAACATTAAAATTGTAGTCTGTTCCATTGCAAATATGATCTGATTGATTAAAAGACCATATCCAACAGTTAGTACCAGGAACTGTAGATTGGTCAGTTTGATAAAGATACTTGGAGCAATTTTCATTTGTAAAACATTTAGACATACATTGGTCTTCACTATTTGTTAATCCTTCCCATAGTTGTGTGTTATTACCAAAACAGCGAAGTTGGCTTTTATGAAAAAACAGTTGAGGATCTGATGGGATTATCTGTTGAGTAACATTCTGGCCCCACCACCAATGAAACTTGGGATAACTAGAATTCGGACTTAGTCCATTTGTGTTACATGCATCAGTCATATTAAAAGGTGGCCAAACAGCTGACCTCATCCATGCAGCATCACTTGTCTTTTCAATTAAGTCATTGATTCTAGATAAAGTTTTTGCTGGTAGTATGTCATCATTGGTCAATATTTCTGAGAAGTAAGTAAGGTGAAGCATAAAGATGCCTTGGAATGAATACCAGTCTCCTCCAGGATCACCCGTTTGTCCCCAACATTGAGTCTGGTATGTTCGGTATGATCGTGGTTCATCTACAAGAATGCCTTCTTTTGTAGTATAGTTTGTAAAAATTGCTTCCAATGCTCTCAAGCCAACCTCTAAAAATGTGTAGTCGCCAGTTCTTCTATATAAATATGCTGATGAACTTAAAAGGAGTCCTTGATTATATGATGTACCAGATATCTTTGAGTTATGACACTTTGAATTCAAGTTTGTAGTGGAAAAATTACAACACTTAGCTGGAACAGCACCAGTAGATACTAAATATTTATCACTCATTAGACCATACCCATTATCAAAACTGAAAAACCAATCCCAAATCTGTTGTGCACCATGTAGATAATAGGGTTCATTTGGAAACATGTAAAATAACTTAGATGCAAGGTGCAGCATCTCCATGTTTGTGATGGAATCTTTGAAGTGCTGACTATCGTAGTTGCTCCACCAAAATCCACCACATGGTTCATCCCAACCAAAATGCCAAGTCCAGTTATACAGAGCAACAGAACGATCAAGCCACTTTGGATCCTGAAGGGGATGGAGTAAAGTAACATTCTAATCTACAAGATTATGATGAATATATGTATAGTACCTTTAGCCATTCATACACACGTAAGTACGCAATTCCATACCAAACAAAGTCATCGATGTAAGTAAAAGTACCAGCCCAACCTCCATTGTATGGTGAATGGGCAAATATCTGGTCAGCAACATTAGCATGATCTTTGGTATTAGTATAGATGCCATAGTTAGCTATTGATTCCAATGCTACAGCATCCCACCAACGATAACAATCTGAGCACCCATTTGGATTACTACAGCCACATTTATTCCATTGTGCTGGAGTTCCCCAACCTCCAATCTGACCACATGCAAAGAAGAAACCTATATTCTTTGATTGTGGGTCATGAGTCCAGTAGTACTCAAAAAGGCCTTGCAAAGTCTGATAAGTGCGAGTTGCAGCATCAGGAAGCTTGAATCCTGAACTTTCAGTAGCTGCAATTATCAACAAAAAAGAAATCACTGTTAATTTCATAACACATGAGTTTAGTCAAAGGTCACATTCAATGCTAACAAAATTCATTGTGTAAATTATATCCATCTGTATAAACAATTGATGATGTGCTAAAAACAGATCAGGGCTCCAAGCTCCAATATGTGATTATTTGGCATGAGAAACAGGACAATTGGCTAAATAAATGATATCCACACTCCAGCAAGACTCCACTCCCTCTATATACCCAAATGCATACATTCCACTTCCCAACTACCATAACTTATGCTGCTGCATCTTGTTCATAATCTATTCGAATACAATATCGAAAACTTTGTCTATTAATGAACACAGCTTACAATTTATGACATCACATGATAAGCTGGAGGAATAGATCAAACTTCTATCATTGGCTAAAGTGTATTTAAAAATTTAGAGATTTCAGATCATATATAATAAGTCCTTTACTCCAAGAGGTGTTAAAAGCAAATTGACAGCCAATCTCTTTGCTATACATGTTGAAAAAATGTAAGTTGCAGACAGCATCATGGATCCTCACTTTTCAGGAGGTTATCTGGTCACATTTCTAACCATAGCTATAATTATAACAAAATTAGTAATCTAATTACTAAAAATAAAAGCAATTAAAAGTGTCACATTTGTCAATCCAGTAATACAACCATCCTACAAGTATTGCATAGTCCTACACATGTATGTACAATATAACAGTCTTCGCAGGGATCAGAGCTCTGACAGGATGAGTAACATATCTCCAACAAATCGTGATTCATTAATTTATGATCGTGTTTGAGACCATTACATGAAATTAATTAATAATTGTAGTAAAAATTATTATATTATCAATATTCATCTTTGAGTTATAATAATAACTATATTTCCAGCTGATATTACCTAATCAATGGACGTCTCTCGTCAATAGATACATTATTTGGTTGCGATAGAAATGATTTATTTTTGACATGAAGAATTCTACAGTAAAAGAGATTTGTAATTTATATTTCTTCCATCAGCATGCATATCCCTCTTATATTAGACTGTTAAATTAGAGGAGGCAACGGTACTGTAATAATCTGTAAAAAGTGTAGTACTAAAAGGGTAATTGAAACCAGTTTTGCTTACAAAGTTAGTTAGTAAACTCTTACCCAAGTGGGCTTGCTATCTTTTAATGAACTAACAAATCAACTACTTTGAATTTTTTATATTACATAGGGGTAAGCTTAGAATTTGATGAGACTACCATCACAAATGGATTAATATTAGATGTGACTATCAAATTACAGCCCTGTCTCTAATGGTCCTTGTAAAACTATGATTCACTTACATTATTAAAATTATAGGGATGAGTAGAGCTACTGACATTAAATAGAAGCAAAATCCAGGTGATATATGATATGTTGCTGGGAACAAGGCATTATAGAGTGATGAAGCTACAAGTGTACACACAGCCTCTAATATCCCAACACCAGAAAACAGGACACCTATGAAATTTAGTTATTAATAATTATAAATTGATGCAGTTAATATTCTCAAACCTTGTTGAGTGGGTGGAGTCAACTTAGAGAGCATTGAACGTATAACTGGTACAACACATCCCCTCATAGCTCCAATAACAGGAGCTATAAAGAAATACATTTAATATGCATTGATGTAATACTGTATATGCAATATTGACAGGCATAGGAAAAATTTGAAAGTTGAGAGACGTACTCATAAGATTATACATAACTTGAGTTCCACCAACTAAAAACTTTGAGGCCTAAGGCCCTGTAGTCTTCTGGTTCCTATGCCTATGACTGTTGCATATACTGGTTCACATACCAAGCATCATGATCCAAGTACGTGTAGCAGTTCCCATGGTAACCAGTGCTCCAATACCAGATAGAAGTCCAATAATAACCACAATTGTATCAGAGATACCACATAATGTAAGGAGAGGAAGAATCAATATGGCTGCCAAACCATTGCAGAAAACTTTTCCAGCTAGAAAGTACCCAAGTAAATCAGAGGTCCAACATAACCTGTTAAATGAGTATAATATAACAATATCTATTATTCCCAGGAAATTTATCTCCACAATGAAGAAGACAAGAAAAAGGAGAAGAATTTGCCATGATGAGAATACAATTCTGACAAACTGAAGGAGATTTTTAAAAACAGCTTTGACAAGCTGGGATATACTAGACGGTTTACAAACTTCATTTGAACTGGACTTTACAAGAATGTCTCTTTGTTCAGAACTATATGCATGCTGAACATTTGGTAATTGCCTGTGTGTGGGATTTATTTGAGTTTGAGTAGAGTCACCACTCCTTTGACGAGATCTTGGAAGACAGAAGGTACAATATATCACCACTATACAGTTGCAAGCAAGTATACCCCAATAGGGAGGGGTTACCCCTTCATTATTTATCCAAATTCCACCAATAATCCCGCTAAGAGTTGCACCAAAATATGTCATTGATTCTAAAACTCCGATCCTTAATGTTCTCTGTGAAGTTGGAGTGATATCTGACAAATATGAGTACACTGCAAAATTAAATAAAGCAAAATTTCCAGTCAATCCAGCCATAAAAGACCCAATAAGATACAAAGACAGGCTATGAGGATTTAGGTACATTACTACAAGTACAACTGTGGAGTTAATAGCTCCACCCAAAGGAGGAAGAACGATAAAAACACGTCGACCAAACAGGTCTGACAAGGTACCATAAAATAAAGACACTGCTATAGCTGGGATACTCATAGCTATATTGTTATAAAGAATCCAATGAGATGTTTGTGTTCGCACATTCTCTTGTATAGGATTGGAAACTCCACATGAGGAAGTGTCATTGCTATCATTAGCCATTGTTATTGTACAGTTTGTAGTGTCATGACATATACGGGAATAAAGCAATTGTTGGAATGTAGAATAAGACAAAAAAACTGCAAACATATACACAAATACTGCAGGTTCAACAGTTGGAAACGTTCTGGGTCTCTGCAGAATAGACACACAACTGTTCTTTCTCTGCATCTCCACGTGTCAAACAGAAAGGGTGGGATTATGAATTGAATATACGGAATCTATACGGAGATAGGAGATTTTGAGAAAGAAATTAGAGCAAATTGTATTCAGGATTTCTAATCTGTTGTATTTTTAGATCTGACAGTAATGGCTGAAGATATAGAGATTGATTTGGACAATATAATATCAAGATTGTTGGAAGGTTAAAGATAATGCACACCATTTAATTTCAGTTGTTCCTTTTTTTTTTGTTTACTTACCTCTTCTCTACCATTGTCTAACAGCTCGTGGTAGTCGTACAATGAAATCAGTACAATTGGCAGAGAATGAAGTTAGAGGCTTGTGTATAAAATCACGAGATATATTTCTAAGTCAATCCATACTTCTTGAGTTGGGAGCACCCCTGAAAGTTTGTGGTATGGTGATATGTATGTATGTATGTATGTCTGTATGTACACACACACACACACACATATATATATATACATATATATCCATTATGGCAAAACTTCAAAATAACCACAGGTTTTTATAAGTCAGATATAAAACTTGTCATCGACTACAGCAACACAAACTTCAAGACTACAATACCCACCTGGTCCAAAGTTTAAGCGTTAGAAGAAGCTACACACACCTACAGTAGTTGTGCCTTTCCGGAAACATATTCATTATAACATGCCTGCTCATGCTATAACAGATTGCACTTGGGCTTGGTGATTATAAATATGATATAGTACTCATAAGTGTTCTATAGCATATATACATATATATGCATACATAATTATATTATAATAATATATATAATTATGTACAAACAAACTCTCAATCAGTCTACATTCAGCCATTTTGAACAGGAGGTTAATGAAAATTGTATTGAGGTAGATTATATCTTTCTCTGTTCTTCAAATATCGAAAATTATTCGTGCCTTTGAAATCACCGACTCAAGCATTTAAACATTAGCATCATTATGGGATAGTCACATTTGACACACACACTAATAATAAATAACCTGTTTTCTCAGCCTGTTTTAATTAGTAAACATATTGTAAAGGTCATAGGAAATTGTTAAGTCAAACTTCCTTAGTTCCAGTAACTTGTTTATCAATAACCTATTGGAATTCTCTCAATGTTTACATGAATACATATATGTACACTTACATACATACATACATACATACACACACACACACACACACACACACACACACACACACACACACACACACACACACACACACACACACACACACACACACACACACACACACACACACACACACACACATACATACATACATACATACATACATTGTATTTACTCTCTTCAGGTGATATTCATGGACAGTATACTGACCTACTGAGGTTATTTGAGTATGGAAGTTTTCCACCTGATTCTAATTATCTATTTCTTGGAGACTATGTTGATAGAGGGAAGCAGTCACTGGAGACTATATGCTTACTTTTGGCCTATAAAATAAAGTACCCAGAAAACTTTTTTCTTTTAAGAGGGAATCATGAATGTGCTAGCATAAATAGAATATATGGATTCTTTGATGAATGTAAGTTTAGTAAGATTGTCTGCTTTCTTGTCTGTCTGTCTGTCTGTCTCTATCGTTATTGAAGAGAAAAGATGCTTTAATTCACAGGTGGTAGTAACCCATGACCTTGGTTTGTTAAGCCAAGCCACTGGGACTCAGCTGCTACTCCTGCTAGTGACTAAGTGTATGGATTTTGGGTGTGGTTATTGCACTCACTAATGTCTGTTAACTGGTTGGTAATTGTTTGAATGGTCTTTCATCTTAAAATATATATTTTTGTTAAAGAGCTTGAGTAATTGTAATCCAATATAAATAAACATATATTTTTGTTTTCAAAAGCCCTGTCTCTGCTTTCTTAATTTGAAGACTGAAATCCTAGACATGATTTTAACCATTGACACTAGCTATTTAGGCTCCCTACTGACTTAGCCACCAAGACTCAATTGTTAATATATTAGTTCCATCATGAAGATCTATTCATATTGTTTCATGGAACAATTCTCTAACTAACCAGGTTTACGAGTGCTCTCCGATCTTGCTTGCCTGAATACCACTTCAATGGATGGTTACCACATTCTCCTGTGTCTATTCTGTTAAATAGAAAACTAATTTCAAATTGTCTATTAATTAGAGTATATATGGTACTAGTATATAGCCAGGCATTATAGAATTGTAGTATAGTACCATTTATTTTGTGTAGCATGAGCTGATAATTTGAAAGTTATTTACTTCATTATCATAACAGCATAGTATAGAATATCATTATAATTATAAATTAGTTTTAATTGATTGTTTGTGTACCTGTTAAAAGTGCTCCTGTTTTGTTAAACATTTTGAAATTTGATATATCAGACATGTGGATAAGTATATTAGTACTTAAACTTAAATACATACTTCAACATTACTTAATTATCAAACCAATGTACTTGCATTTAAGTACTTGCTTGGTACTCGAATACTTACAAGTATTTGTAAGTATTTAAAGTATTTTCAAGTACTAATAGTGTTTATGTGTAAACTTCCAAATACAGAGCTTTTAAATAACAGAAGCTAAAATATTATCAATATCTGTAATATGTCGACTGAAAGACTCCATGATTCATACAGCTAATATTTATCAATGTACATGAACTATTGTGGTGATTACACAGTGCTTTCAAATGTACTTCAATATAATTATACTTAAGTTAATATTGTTGTCAAAACAGTGATTATACATGTAGCAGTACTTTAGTCCTTTCACTAAACAATGGCTGTACTTTGTACTGGTCTTACATGTAGTAAAACCTACTTGTCAAAAATACTTTACCCATGTCTGATCTATCATTGTACTTGGGCCATGTGTGATCTATCTATCTATCACTGTACTTGGCGCCATGTCTGATATATCTATCTATCTATCTATCACTGTACTTGGCGCCATGTCTGATATATCTATCTATCACTGTACTTGGCCCCATGTCTGATCTATCTATCATTGTACTTGGCCCCATGTCTGATCTATCTATCTATCATTGTACTTGGCCCCATGTCTGATCTATCTATCCATCATTGTACTTGGGCCCATGTCTGATCTATCTATCTATCATTGTACTTGGCCCCATGTCTGATCTATCTATCTATCATTGTACTTGGCCCCATGTCTGATCTATCTATCTATCATTGTACTTGGCCCCATGTCTGATCTATCTATCTATCATTGTACTTGGCCCCATGTCTGATCTATCTATCCATCATTGTACTTGGGCCATGTCTGATCTATCTATCTATCTATCTATCATTGTGCTTGGCCCCATGTCTGATCTATCCATCTATCACTGTACTTGGCGCCATGTTTGATCTATCTATCTATCATTGTACTTGGCCCCATGTCTGATCTATCTATCCATCATTGTACTTGGGCCCATGTCTGATCTATCTATCTATCATTGTACTTGGCCCCATGTCTGATCTATCTATCTATCTATCTATCATTGTACTTGGCCCCATGTCTGATCTATCTATCTATCATTGTATTTGGCCCCATGTCTGATCTATCTATCCATCATTGTACTTGGGCCCATGTCTGATCTATCTATCTATCATTGTACTTGGCCCCATGTCTGATCTATCTATCTATCATTGTACTTGGCCCCATGTCTGATCTATCTATCTATCATTGTACTTGGCCCCATGTCTGATCTATCTATCTATCATTGTACTTGGCCCCATGTCTGATCTATCTATCCATCATTGTACTTGGGCCATGTCTGATCTATCTATCTATCTATCTATCATTGTGGTTGGCCCCATGTCTGATCTATCCATCTATCACTGTACTTGGCGCCATGTTTGATCTATCTATCTATCATTGTACTTGGCCCCATGTCTGATCTATCTATCTATCTATCTATCATTGTACTTGGCCCCATGTCTGATCTATCTATCTATCATTGTACTTGGCCCCATGTCTGATCTATCTATCCATCATTGTACTTGGGCCCATGTCTGATTTATCTATCTATCATTGTACTTGGCCCCATGTCTGATCTATCTATCCATCATTGTACTTGGGCCATGTCTGATCTATCTATCTATCTATCATTGTACTTGGCCCCGTGTCTGATCTATCTATCTATCACGGCCCCACGTCTGATATATCTATCTTATCATCGCACTTGGCCCCATGTCTGATCTATCTATCTACAGTGTATCATTGTACT